>JAUMHA010424415.1:6302-21720 GCA_032359765.1 Saxidomus gigantea | reverse complement strand
AGCTTCGTTAGTCACAGGAACTGGTAAGTATACCACATTTGACTTTGCTTTAACGTACATTTGATGAAGAATAAATTCTGTTTACTCTTACGCTCTTGTCAGACGCTATTCCGTTTTTGCAAGTGCAGATCATGATCAGTACAGAGCCATGCAGTCAAATCAGGATCTACATGTTCCACACAGTTATTTTTTAACTAGTATCTGTTTTAAAAGTTATGGTACTATCAAATTTGAAAGATTGACAAGTCTATTTTAGAAATCATGAGGGTGCAGATAAAGCCAATGTTGTATTAGTGAGCCTGATAAACAGGAAATGTGTAGGTTAGGTAATCTGCTATGGTAGTGTTTGCTATGTTTGTAATATAAGCTGATTGCAATACAATAGTCCCTCTCTGAAAAGCTGGGAATATTATTGGGAATGCATAAATACTGTAAATTTCTCTTTTTTCCTGTATATTAAAAGTTCCATAGTCAACTGCAACACACCAGGCTAATTCTAGCAGAACAACAGTCAATTAAATATTCCATGGATATTACATTTTGTATGCATAGGTAAGCAGGTCAGCAGTTTATATGACCTAAAAAATAAAATAAGGGCCTGAATTACACTAGTATGATGTACTTTGTTTTACAGGAGCAGGTTCGGGTGGCGGAGGGTTGTATTCACAAAACACGTCTGCTATCGGTGCAGGGAATATCAGCATCACCAGTCCCTGGCTTGTACTGGAGTCAGGCAGGCAAAAACTGGACTTAAAGTCGTTACTTGATCTGACTTTACCATTGAACACCATAGACATTGTATCGGACACTTTACTGTGCGGTTCTGATGAAGAGGCTGTGTACGCTATAAATATACCTGGCATTAGATAGCACAACAAGCACTGTAGTAACAATAATCGAGAGAATTTGAAACATGTTCAGGGTTAAAGGAAATCAACAGCCAAAATTGAATACTGGAAATTTGTATTTCTACATTTCAGGGGTAAACATTAGATTTTGTGTACTCGGCTGGTATTCATATGGAAAAAGCAATCTTCTAGTGGTGTCTCTGGTTTTTGTTTCAGTTATCTTGAATCACTTGAGGCTCAACACTTAAACAAAATGATAAAAGAACTATTTGAACTTGCAGTTGAATCTAGTTTTTGAAAATGAATGGTTTTTATGCTATAAACTCGGATTAGTACGGAACCTTTTTGCTCAAGTCCAAGACACATTCTAGAAACTCTGTTCCTTTATACCATATTGTACTACATTGTACTGGGTTTGTTGTTTGTGAACTGTCCATTCATCACGGATACCAGTGACTTTGGAAACATTTATTATTGTTGGAGGGAAAAACTAGCATAATCAAATGACTTTAATACACATTGATGTGTAGGTCAGAAAATATGGATGTCAAAAATTAATTATTTTTCTATGTTGCTTTGTTTATATATAGTCTTCTGCTATGCTGGTTATGAAAAGTATGTAAATATTTGTTGATGTAAATAAAAAGTGAACTTGTATGTTGTTACAAAACACTTTTTGGAATTTATAGTATTTATGAATTTGGGTCTTTAAAATTTTGAAATACAGACACAGAAGGTCCAAGAATAGAATATTATAAATTCTCATTGAAATGTCAGTTCCAAGTCAAGTTTCCTTTGTTAGATTTTAAAGGAGTTCACAGCAAATCTAATATATGTGTGAGGCTTACCAAGACGCAGAAGTTTGCTTTCTTTAGAAAACTGCCGCTAGTGTCTTTGAAGATGGTGACCTGAGGGTTGGTGAGTTGAACGGTTGAGTCTTGACCTTTATACCAAATAAAATTAATGGACTAACAAATATTGTCAGTGATCTGTTTAATGGGGCTATGTGCTATCTTGTCATTCAATTCATCATTTTGAAAGAAGAAAAAACAATACATAATCTGGGATTTATTTGAAAAAGAGTACATTATCTGTAAATTGACCAAAGGGATATAAACAGACACCTGTCTAATGTTATTTGTCCTGAGCAAGTGTATTCTAATTTAAACATACATTTTTCTACTATTTATAAATGATTAATTACGGACTATAAAATGTGCCATCTTAGTGTCTTCTACACTATAGACAGTAACTGGGAATACTTAATACTATGTGGAAATATAAAGTAGGCTTTACACATACTTGGCAGACATTTAAAGTCTTCACTTGGTAATGAACTTTCTTCAAGACTGCAAGGTTTTCCCCAAGTTATAACATGGTTTCAGCTTCCAAAAACAACAAGTGATGAAAATTGGGGTCTGTCAAATATGTAGGTAAGGCTACTATTAAAGGCTGTACTTTGATTATCTGAATAAACCCTGCAAATGACATAATATAATGAAAGCCATATTGATTACTGACATGACCAATAAGGGCTTAGATATAGTGTGAAAGGTGACCATATGAAAGGGTCTTAATGCAATGAGAAATAGAACCGGAACAGATATTCAATATCTGCATCGCTTGAAGACCCTTAAACATACTTTAATTTTAAAACGTGTCTTTATTGGTTGTTCAGATAGCTATTACTTCATGCAAAAAGGGACATAATTCAGCTATTGTATAGCTGTAGAAAATAAACCTAGATCTGTAGAAAAAGGGCTGTATTTCAGCTGAAATCCTTTACAATTTGGTATGATACTGTACATCTGATACCAACGAGCGATCTCAATTACCTCATACCATTCTCCAGGACACAATACCACATCAACTCCTTTTTTCCTCACACTAACCGTTATTGGAATGATCTGCCATACTCAATCAATGCCAGTGAAAATCTTGACAACTTAACTGATCGCCTGCATTCGTGCCTGAGATAACACCATATCATGCTGTTTTAACTCTACTGGACGAAGTCTAGCAGAGCATATGCCATGGTGGTTTGTGTGTCGTCCGTCTGTCCGTAAACTTTTCCTTAATAACGGTTTACAGGTTGCAATATTCATTTGACTTTGATGAAACTTGCTGAAAAGGATCCCTGCAACTCGAGATGTTCCCTATTGTTTGTGGGGTCAAAGGTCAAGGTCACAGTGACCTCCAATAGCAATTCCTTGATAACACTACAGGTCACAATTTCCATTCAACTTTCATCAAACTTGCTCACAAGGTTCCCTGAAATATGTAGATAATCCCTTTTGTTTTTGGGGTCAGTATGTCAAAGGTCAAGGTCACAGTGACCTCTGTTAGATTTTCCTTGATATCGCTCTACAGGTCACAGTGTTCGTTCATCTTTCATCAAACTTGCTCAGAAGGTTCCCTGTAACATGTAAATGATCCATTTTGTTTTTAGGGTCAAAGATCAAGGTCACAGTGACTTCTGTGAGATTTTCCTTGATAACCATCTACGGGTCACAGTTTTCTTTCAACTTTAATCAAACTTGCTCAGAAGGTTCCCTGTAACATGCAGATGATCCCTATAGAATTTTTGGTCAGTGGGTCAAAGGTTAAGATCACAGTGACCCGAACTTTTCTGCTGAGATCTATATGACCCATAGTCTTCAAACTTCATGGGATGATTGATCTTAATGAGTAGATGATCCCTATCGTTTTTGGGGTGAGTGGGTCAAAGGTCAAGGTAACAGTGACCCGAACTTAGAAAATCTTTTCCTTTCAATATCTTGAGATCTACATCACCTACAGTCTCCAAACGTCATAGAATGATTGGTCTTACTGAGTAGATGATCACTACTGTGTTATTTGGGGTCAGTGGGTCAAGGTCACAGTGAACTCTGTTAGCTTTTCCTTGGTAACATTTCAAAAGATTTTCACAAAACTTACTCAGAACAAGCCAGTCAGACAGACCAGCAGAGCGATACTGGCCCTTTATCGCCTCTTGTTATTTCTAACACATCATTGTTATATAGTTGTGTCGCTTTTAACAAGATATGTATTATAAACTACTAATACCCCGGACTTCCAGTCATAATCAGTTTTGA
Organism: Saxidomus gigantea; assembly: GCA_032359765.1. Taxonomy (NCBI): domain Eukaryota; kingdom Metazoa; phylum Mollusca; class Bivalvia; order Venerida; family Veneridae; genus Saxidomus; species Saxidomus gigantea. The sequence goes on along the minus strand of JAUMHA010424415.1, from coordinate 17,777 downwards.
TTGTTGGAAGAAATCTGTGTAGATGATGTAGACGTAGATGATCATGTGTCACCTAGTGACATGGGTTTTACCTTTTTAGGGACGATTATCATAAATTTATGATCTTTCACATTTATACTACGAGTCTGCATCTGTGTGAAACTATTGGTAATTATGTTGAACTATCATTGAGGGCAAAATAAGACATTATAAGGTACCAGTACGGTGAATATCTGGAGTAATAGAACATGAATAAAATGGAGAACAAAATCTGCATGCAATGTAAAAGTGACATTGATGTATTTGGTATTATCAGCAAATGTATTGTGGTTAAAATTATTAAATACGGTGCTACTAGAATGACCTGCGGTAGAGGGTTGTTTCCTTAAGTGAACAGTAAATGAAATCACTTAACAGATAGAACAAATAAATTATTCAACTAAGTTGATCGATTCTGCAAAACGAGATGTATTCCAGCAGGGAATGGGATAATGTGAAGATTCGCCAGCTGATAACCTTATATCATGTGCATGTATTTGTATGGAAAATTGTAAACCAATCTTATACCTAATGTTATATCTAAGTCATCTTATGAACCAAACCAAGCTATCAGTTAATACTTCATACTGTCACATATACTGAAAGATAAAATAATGTAAGAGATTATAGATACTGAATGTTTGTGTTCAAGATAAACAGAAGTCAAATTATAGGCCTTTAAAGGGGTGTCGTTATATAATCAGAGTTTTATATTGAAGTTAAAACGGACCTCCATTAACAAGAGAGCAAGTTAACAAAATGGCGACTGGGGGAACTGATACACTGTCTGATCAAACATTTGATTTTCTCTGCAATGTGTGTAAACGTAAAAGCAAAACTTCGGAGGCGAAGAAATACTGTACTGACTGCCAGGAGTATTACTGTTTGACATGTGTTAAAGTCCACGATGATTTTCCATTACTGACCGGGCACAAGCTTGTTGACAAAGGAATGTTTCAGAAAGGATCCGCAAAGAAACTCCCTGTGGTGCCGACAGAAAGGTGTGCCAAACATAGTCTCAAGCCTGTAGACATGTACTGCCAGAATCATGACCAGGTTGGATGTTCTACATGCATGGCTACTGGACATAGGTATGCAATTTCCTGAATTTAATTTATACTAATATATTTAATTTCGATTGCGAAACAAGTCCTTACAACTTAAAGTAATCACTTTTGAGACTCATTCCAGAAGAATGAGAGAGACAATGTGGAATTATCTGTGCCTTTTCTAAGGATGGTCACAGGTAGGGATCGAATCCGGGACTCACCACACACCAAGGTGGCTCCACTTTCTTGAATTTACCTTGTTGCCCTGACCTTCCCGTGGCATCACTTGCCAAGAGAACCCAACCGTGATGACCCTAAATTGATCACCTGAATTTGATTGCAGCGCCTAGATACACTAGACCTTACTCTGTCGGCACATTAATACACGTTGTTTAATTACTCAAGGAAAGTTTTTCTTGATTCAATATCCCTTCAGCACTTTAGGTAGAAGGTCATGTAAGAACCAGTTTTATCAAATAAGTTCAAAAGTTGACCAATGATATCAGAGGATAACTTCTTTAAGAAATTGACTTGCAACTTTTGCACTATATATCTCTTTATTTGTCACAAAATATTCATAATTTTGAAATTAGCAATGCAACATCAAGATGGGTCACAAACTGTTAATATTTTATACAAGTTTAATATATTTCTAAATAATAATAAAGCACTTTCAACGTTTTAAATAAAAAAAACTACATGCAAGCCTTTTGGAACTGAGTATATATACTGTAGCATGAAATTTTTCCAATTCAAGTGCGTCTACATGGTATTACAGGTTATGTAAGGACATCTTCTATGTACCAGATTATATTCAAAACATGCCAAGTACATGCAATCGCCAAGCATTCCAGAGAAAACTAGCATCCACTGAGGAAACTTTGAAGGTAACCGTCCAACTTTGTGAACAAGAAAAACAACATCTGCTTGAAAGACAGGCTGAATCCATACATAATGTCCGACAGGTAAGGAAGGAGATCGATGAAAGGCTCGATGAACTGGAGCAGGCCTCTGTTGCAGAGATAGAAAACAAATATGAAGAAATGATAAACAAGATAGAGGAAGAAATAACCATGTTTCGAGATGCCAAGAGAAAAGTCGTTTCAGCTCAAGATAAGCTAGCAGCTGCTGGCAACAACATATCCCAAATCTTCGTTAGCACAAAGATGGAACATTCAGTTGCTTTGGAGGCTGAGAGGATCCTATATAAAAAGAAAATAACGTGCTACTATGAAGATATCAGTTTCTCGACTGATACAAATTTTAAAAAAATGCTGGAACAATTAGAATCATTAGGGAAAGTTACATCAATCACTTTACTTAGAGGAATGAAGAAATTTCCTATACACGATCAGTCAGATTTATACCACTGTGATATTATCAGTTCATGTATACTAGAAGATGGAACAATAGTAATTGCCGATCAAAACAATCAGAAGCTGAAACGTCTTGACAGATCTACTTACCGTGTCCGAGATCACTATTATCTTCCTCTGGACCCTTATCAATTGTGTGTCATCAATAGTCAGGAAGTTGCAGTGAGTTACAAGAGGAAAGAAATAATGTTCATTTCTCTTGGAAACCAAATGACACAAAACTCATTAACTAAAACTGACTTTGACTGTCATGCTCTGGCTTACACTAACGACTACCTGTACATTTCTGATAAATATTCATCAGTGTATATATACAGTGTATCGGGACAAAAACTGAAGCAGCTCACAGTGACTGCGCTAATAGAAAGTTGGACCCTTGATTTACTGTCAAATTCTAATAGCATACGCATCAAGGGTCTAGCTGTAAACGAGGATGGATCAAGGATTTACGTAGCTAATGCAATGAAAGGACTGATTATACTGGACAATAATGGAAAGATGGTTTGGAAATCTCCAGCATTTCCGGTCGATCATGTTCATCTAACTAGGACTGGGACTGTGCTTGCCAGTCCGTACTCCAGCATATTACATCTAATTGGTATTCGTCAGTTTGATCCTGATGGTGAATGGATAGGTAGTGTACAAAACAATAAAACAGTGGGATTACGGACAGTTTGTTGTAATCAGCAAATGTCCAAGATGATAGTGGGCGGATACCGCACAAATGAAATAGAAGTTTATGATTTGGTGTGATGAGTCAGCGCCCTCCATAATGGTGACGAGACAAACATATGGAATTCTAATTCTTGAATACATTTACATTGAATCTGTCATGAAGTTTTAGAGTTATCAGTGGATGGTGGACAACTGAGTCTACAATATATACTTAACAACTTTAAAAACGCAACCCTTTTAATACATCATAGATTTTTCGCAGTTAGTAAAATTGCTCTTTTTCCATTTTAAATCATGTATACAAATGAAATTATACTTGCATTTTGTAATGAACTTGTTGAATAAAACCAAGGAATGGTAAAAAGCGCGATGTTCTTGAATTTTAACTGCAATTACGATAAAATACTTTCCAATCCCTGGTTGTGTTTTTAAAGTTGTTAAATGTATACTAACAGTTGGTATAGTTACAACTGGCAGTGACGAAAACTATTTTCATCAACAGTATGCTGTAAAGTTGTAAGATAAATTCCGACCTACCGTGTCAGAAAGCCGTGAATGATAGTGAATAACCATGAATATACAAAGCAACATCGCTTATATGCAAACAATAGTACGTGAAACAAGGGAGCTTTCTATAATGCCATAAGTTGATACTGACATTTGAAACGGGATAAATTGCAAAGAGGGAGCTTTAATTTTCCTGACAAAATTTGTTTACTTATATGGCTACAATAACACTCAAAACGCAAGAATTTTATTTTAATTTTAATTTTAAATTAACGGAGCTACCGAAAATGTCATGTTTAGGATACCGATATATGACAAAAATGACATGAGGGAACTTTGATTCTTGCCAAATTCCGTTTACTTGTCAACATGTGACATGTAGATGACAGAGCTTTTGATCACACGTTTCACTTAAATGCACACTGACAAACAACAAAGTTACACACCTGTTGATTATCTTACTGTGAACAGATATAACTACCTATGTGACAAATAACAAGTGTTTTGGTTGCTTGAGTTTCAATGTCACAGCTTTTGGCAAGGTCATATTTTGTTGACTGATAGGCAAACAATGACGTCTAGAATATTTGAGCTGTTATCATTTTGTTAACTTACTTGCCGACAGTATTCAAATCAAAATGACCCTCAGTTCTTTATCTTGATAGTAACATAACAATGCATCATAATCAAATTGCTTTTTTACTGCCATGCCAACAATTCATATCTGATCTATGACTTTAATTTCGCACTTGTCATCTTGACCCATTAATTGGCCCGCTCTACGAAATGAATTCCTCTGTTTTAAATTGACAAAGAGTATAACTTGTTGAGATAATACAATATATTGTACAAATTTGTGGTATGATTATTTTAAACTATACGTACTTGTTATTTACCTTCTGATTACTAGTATCACTAAACTAACTTAAAACAGCCTGTATAGAACGTAGACAAGAACAGTGTGTGGGCATTACAAAATATGCTCGTATCAAACGAAAATAAGATTGTACAAAATAATTTTTTATCAAATGAAATTTGGGTCGTACAAAATAAGTCCACACCTCAATAATTCGGGTCCAACAAGTAGAGAAGTTATTGTCAAGAAAATTAGTTTGTTTGACAATTTAATACAGATGAATACCAAGCTGCTTATCAGTAGTGGTAATTTGAATAGTTTTATAATTTGGCATATATATATAGAAAATGAAATATCATAAACAGACAAACATTATCCAAATCTTTGGTCAATTCATATGTAAGCATTAAAGAAAGAACTATTCATGCGTAAATTCATGCCTTCATTTTTTAACTACTGTCAATACTGTTTGCAACTTTTGACATTAAAATTTAAGTATGTATATCAGTGTTTGCCAAATACGTAAGCGGGTAGCTAATATTTGATACCGATTTGCGCCTGCTATGATATCTGAATGCTATATATATTTGGGTGAGAAATGTATAAGAACTTGAACATCTTTTATCGTCATTTTTATGTAATCAAAAAAAAAAATAAAAAAAAATAAACGGTGTTCTGCATTTGACTTGTCTTTTAAAGCAATTAACGGGTGGATACGTTATTATTGACATTAAATATTGCTACGTCATGTTACCCAATTTTCTTCAAAGTAACGGCAGAAATACTATAACGCTGACTGCCAGCATTTCATATCCCCTCCCCGTCCAAAACCTGCTTAAAAGAAGAGGCACAAAAGGGCCAGAATCGTTCTGGACTGTTCTGAGTAAATTTAGTGAAAATATTTTGGAATGCTATAAAAAAGCTTACAGAGGTCACTGCGACCTTGAACTACTGACCCCAAAAACAGTAGGGGTCATCTACTCAGTCAGACAAATCATCCTATGCAGTTTGAAAACTGTTGTTGATAACTAGATCTCAAAATTTGAGTGGAAATGAATAATTTTCACAGATTGTTTCACTGTGACCTTGTCTTTAAACCACTGACCCCAAAGACAATAAGGTCCATTTACATGTTGCACGCAATCTTCTTCTGAGCAAAAATTTATGAAAGTCAAATGGAAATTGTGACATGTAGAGTGTTATTAAGGAAAAGCTAACGGAGGTCACTGTGACCTTGACCTTTGACCCACTGACCCCAAAAGCAGTAGAGATTGTCTACCTAGTAAGACCACTCATTCTATGAAGTTTTAAGACTGTACATGATATAGATCTATATATTGGGCGGAAAAAAATCATAGTTCAGGTCACTGTTAACTTGACCTTTGACCGAATGACCCAATCAATAATAGGGATCCTCTACAGGTTGCAGGCAACATTCTGAGAAAGTTTGACGAAAGTTGAATGAAAATTGGTACATTGTACTTATAGGGTGTTATCATATAAAAGCTAACTGAGGTCACTGTGACCTTGAACTTTAACCCACTAACCCAAAAACAATAGGGAACATCTACAGATTGCAGGCAACTTTATGAGCAAGTTATATGAAAATCTAATGTAAATTATGACCAGTAGAGTGTTATTAAGGAAAGGTTCCTGGGCAGACGTACGGACACCCCTACATTTCTATTCTTATAGATGGTACTGGTAGTCTCCAGTGTGATGTTTGGACTCCTGGTTACCACATAGCTCTAAAGCAAAATAGAATAAATGACCACCGTACACACCCTAACTATAAACCTTAGATTGTATAAATGACCACAGAATGAACCAATCGTTAGGGCGGAAATACGGACGACAGACAAACCACCATGACATAAGCTCTCCTGAAATTTGTCCAGAAGAGATGAAATCACAGATTTGCTGATAAAATCCGTCCATAGATGACTTATAGCCTAAACGCAAAGTATTGTTATATCAAACACAATTAATGCATAAGGGTTTGTGATCTTGACATTTGTACTACGAGTGAGTTTCTTGCATCACATAAATCATGTATTCTCAAGAACATCTGTGCGAAACTATTGGCAATCATGTCGAGCTACCCTAAAGAGGGCATGGCAAAACCAGACATCACCTGTATAAGTAAGTAAGTAAGTAAGTTTTATTCGGTAAAAGTGTACATGACATGGCAATGACATATTGATGCATAATGATACAATATATTTAACAAAAATCAAATTATTAAGCAGACTAGAAGTATGACATGACATAACTATAAGACAAATATAAATATATGAGCCATGTAGTGCCCGCCAATACCTGGGATGCCACAGAAAAGAGGAAATAAGGTACCAATGCGGTAAATAGGCGGGACTTGGAACTAGGCTATGATGTCTAGAAAACTTAGAGACCTATACAAAATATGTGATTGCTGATTGGCCAGAATATGGGTATGCATACAACGACTTTATACCAAAATTAAATCTAGAAAAATCTGCATGCGATGTATGAGTGACAAACTGTTATATATTTTTCAGGAACTGTCTGCCTCTCCCTCGGGAGAGGGTAGTCTCCTTCAGTTCAAATAATTGACAGAACTCAACGTATAACATTTACAAATATAGCTATTTTTGTGTGCAACTAAGTTGATTCAGCAAAATATGAGATTTATTTCAGCAGGGAATGAGATCATTCTTACGTACGTATATGGAAAACTATTTACCCATCTTATACTTAAAGTTATACTAAGTATCTAAAGACAGGTGCGAGTTGGTTGTTTTGACTTGGGAATTGATTCACAGAAACACTTCTTAAGCGCTCGATTAAGCTTTTTTAATCTTCGGAATTAATTCCTTCAATTTCGGAAGACGGGTGCGATTTGGTAATTCTGAATTGGTAATTGATTCATAGAATCACTTCTGAAGCGTTCGATTAAGTCATTCTATATCTCGGAATTAATTCCTTTAATTCCGCCGGATTTTAAGCAGAATTGCTGTAGTCATGTGATCAGAAACTTGGCTTCCAGCAGCGTGATCTCCGCAATGTGGAAACGAAGTTGTGTGCATATATTTATATTATTTCATTGATACATTTTATCACCAGTGTTGTAATTTATAAAACAGCTTTGGCCTTTTTGATTTTCTTCTTAGTAAAGATCGAGCTTTTGTTTATTCCGAAAAAAGAATCCTTCGATTCAAAAATAAGCTCTGTCACATGAAATTCTGATTTTGGAAGCTGCAAATGCACGCGTCTTAAGTCATCATTTGACAAGGTAAATATAATAGAATACATATCTAACCCGAACGAAATTAACCAGATTCAGCAATCATTTACAACAATTAAACAATCACATGTACTGAGAGATAGGATAAATTCAAAGGATAAAATAAACTGAATTATGATGTTCAAAATAAACAGGAGTAAAATTATAGGTCTGAAAACGCATATCATCATATAATCGGAGTTTTAAATTGAATTTAAAACTTACATTCAATAACATGAGAACAAGTTAAAACAAAATGGCGACTGGGGGGACAAATGCTGACGCGCTGTCAGATGAAATATTTGACTTTCTCTGCAATGTGTGTAAATGTAAAGGCAAAAATACGGAGGCTAGGAAATACTGCTCTGATTTGTTTAACATGCGTCAAAGTACATGGGGAGGCAAAGAAATACTGTAAAGATTGTTATGACTACTACTGTTTAACATGTGTTAAACTCCACGATGATGTTACATCATTGACTGGGCACAAGGTTGTTGACAAGGCAATGTTTCAGAAAGGATCCGCAAAGAAACTTCCCGTGGTGCCGGCAGAAAGGTGTGACAAACATGGTCTCAAGTCTGTAGACATGTACTGCCAGAATCATGGCCAACTTGGATGTTCTACGTGCATGGCTGCTGACCACAGGTATGTATTTCTTGAATTTATCTTGATGCATTGACCTCCCAGTGACATCATTGTCAAGAGAACGGTGATAGCCCTATATTGCTAACCGAAGTTTTCATTGCGGCACCTGGATACCTTCAACCTTATTGTGTCGGCATATTTAACGTGTTTAATCACTGAAAGACGTTTGCTACAGTTTCCTATATTTATTCTGAGCAAACATTTTCCCTTTCGTAGAATTTCTTCAAACTTTTTTGCTGAGAATCAAGTTTGAAACTGAAATCTGAAATAAAAATCATAGGTCACATATATTTTTAACTATCTGCCCATGAACATAATACATTTTGTTATATTATCTGATTTTCAAGGGCAGATAATTCAAGATCAAGGCCGGTGACCTATGATTTTGATTTCAGATTTCTATTTTATACTTCATTCTCAGTCAAACTTTGAAGAAATTCTATGTAAGGAAAAGTTTAGCTCTATTAACATATAGACAACTGTAGCGAACGTCCTTAAGGAAAGTTTTAGGTGTATCAATATCCCTTGAACGTTTTAGGTAGAGGGTCATATGAGGACCAGTTTTATAAATAATTAAAACTAAACAATATCAAAGGATAATTTCTCTAAGAAATTGACATGCAACTCTGTTTTTGGCCAAAGTCTCTATTTGTTGCAAAGAAAATCTTGAAAAATTTTGAAATCAGCAATGCACATCAGAATGGTCATAAATTGAAATTTGTATACAAACATCATTTATTTCTAGATAATTATATTGTACTTTTAATTTTTTAACTGAGAATCTTTAATATATTGAGCCATGAAACTGTCTCTTCAAACCGGTTCTAATTCAATTCATCTATACGGTATTACAGGTTATGTAAGGAAATCTATATACCAGATTATGTACATAACATGGCACGTGCATGTGCTCCTCAAATGTTTGATGAACTGGAGCAAGGCTCTGTTGCTAAGATTGAAAAAGCAACATAGAGGAAAAAATAAACGCTTCTTGGGATGCAAGAAGAAATGTCGTTTCAGCTCAAGACAAGCTTACAGCTGCCGGCAACAACATATCCCAAATCTTTGTTAGCGCAAACATGGGGCATTCGGTTGCTTTGGAGGCTGAGGGAATCTTACGTAAAAGAAAATCACATGCCACTATGAACATATCAGTTTCTCCACTGATAAAGGATTTTTAAAAAAGCTTGAAAAATTAGAATATTTGGGGCAAGTAACCTCAAAGGTTTCACTTAGAGGAATGAAGAAATATCCTGTAAAAGATCAGTCAGATTTATACGACTGTAATATCATCAGTTCATGTATACTTGAAGATGGAACAATAATACTTGCTGATTACAACAAGTTGAAACGTCTGGACGGATCTACATACCGTGTCCGAGATCACTATAATCTTCCTGGGCGTCCTGTTCAAGTGTGTTCCATCAATAATCAGGAAGTTGCAGTGAGCTACCAGAAGAAAGAAATAATGTTCATTTGTCTTGGAAATCAAATGACACCAAAATCAGTCACTAAAACTGACTTTGATTGTTATGCTCTGGCGTATACTAACGGCAATTTATACATTTCTGATCAATATACATCATTGTACATATACAGTGTATCGGGACAAAAGTTTAAGCAGCTCACAGTGACCGGACTAGTACCTCTTATTTACTGTCTTCTGAGGAGAGAATCAGGGGTCTAGCTGTAAGCAAGGATTTTACGTAGCTTATTCAAAGAAAGGACTGATAGTACTGGGCAATAATGGAAAGCTGGTTCGGGAAGTCCGTTATCCGGACTATCAGGCCTATGATGTTCATTTTACTAGGAGTGGGACTGTGCTTGTTGGTTGGTATTCAATGCGTTTTTCTCAGTTCCATTGTGCTCAGTTGTTTGGTCCTTCTTGGACACATATTCATTAATTTGATCCTTCTGATACAAATATTCATCAGTTTAGTCCTGATGGAGAACTGATTGGAAAGATAAACAACATGAAATTAAAATTACTTACAGTCTGTTGTAATCAACAAATATCCAAGATGATAGTGGGCAGACGCTGCAGAAATGCAATAGACGTTTATGATGTTGTGATGAGTAAGTGCCCTCCATAATGATAACTGGACAAACATATGCATTTTTTGAATATCTGTCGTGAAGATTTAAAGTAAAATGATCCTTTCAATCAGTGTATTTATTCCTGTGAATGGGGGACAAGTACAGGAACAAACTGAGCCTCAAAATATACCGAATAACTTTATGAACGCAACATTCTTATTACATCATTGATTCTGAGCAGTGAGTACAATTGCTCTTTTTGTATTATAAAATCAAGTTTACAAATGAAATTATGCTTAAAATATGTTGAATAAAACCAAGGAATCACAAAAAGATGGTGTTTTTGAACTTTCCAAATTACACTTGCAATTACGACAAATATCTGGCGTTTTCAAGTTGTCCAATGTTTATAAATATAGTAAGCATAGTTAAAACTGGCAGTGACGACAACCATTTTCATCAACAGTATTTTATAAAGTTGTAAGGTAAATTCCGGCCAGTGTAAGGTAGTGAATAACCAATGAATATAAAAAGCAACATTGCTTATATGCAAACAATAGTATGTAAAATAAGAGAGTTTTCTATGTCATAAGTTGACACCAGTGACATTTGAAACGGGATACTTTCAATGTTAACGTCAAAGAGAAAGCTTTGACTTTCATGCAAAAGTTAGTTTAGTTATAATGCTACAATAACATTCAAAATGCGAGAACTTGATTTCAATGACATATAAATTAACGGAGCTTTCGAAAATATCATGTTTAAAATACATTTATGGTGAGAATGACATGAGAGAACTTTCAGTCTTGCCAAATTCCGTTTACTTACATGGCAACAAGTGGCATGTAAAATGACAGAACATTGATCAAACCCTTTACTTATATACAAGCAATGACACACAAAGTAGCAGAGCTGTCGACTATGTAACGTTTTACAGTTTGCTACAGGTAAAAACAAAGCTGCTTATTAGTGGTAATTTGAATAATTTTATAGTTTGGCATATATTTAGAAAATGAAATGTTATAAACCAATCAACCTTAACCAATTTT
>JAUMHA010424404.1:0-10191 GCA_032359765.1 Saxidomus gigantea | reverse complement strand
ATTATTTTCATATGATGTTTACTAATATTCAGTTCATTGAATGCTGATAGTCGAGTCGGTCGGTTTTTCAAACATTTTTCAATGTATTTTGTCTAGCATAATAAAGACCTAATTTTGATTGGTAAAAGTTGTTTTATGAGCCAATGTGACGGATATACCTTATGATAACTATACATATACACTTAATGATTTTTACTGTATGAAATACAATTGACAAGAGAGATAGTGTTAGGTTCGTCTTGCCACACTTCAACCTCTTCTCCATATTTGTCTACGAGGTCATTTCCCCGTCTCTGAGAATGGCTGTTAAGGCAACCTGTGAAGATATCACATTGCATTATACCATGGTTTGTTAGAAATCACCTAACTGACCTGGTACATCCAACTTGAGCTCTCTATGTGTTTTCAGGGTTGCCCTACCGTTAGCTTCGAATGTAAACATTTTTCATGCAAACACATGAGGGAACTTAAAAGAGGTCCCAACCCAAGCTATCTACCCATAGCTAGAGGTGAGGTATGAGGTGGCACTACACATTAACATCAGCACTATCAACCGACTTTTGAGGTACTGTGAACATGACAATGAAGGTACTTGTTGTTTTGAGCGTATCGCTATCTCTTGATATAATAGAGGCTTCGTAGAATAAAAATATTTCAATGTTATTATCAGAAGGTGTTTTGAATAGGTATCTTAAAAATATTATATGTTATTTGGTTTTGGAAGTGGTATATGGGGATATATTACCCATTACCCGAGCCGTTTTATTGAAAGACTATGGGATGTGATAACACTTTTCGGATTGTTAAAAAAGTGCACAGAGAAAGACTACTTACTTGATCTGATTTGGAAGACTTTTGACGTATCCATAAGATATATCTAACGTTCGTGATGTTCTGTCTATGTCGCTTCTTTAACACTGTTTCATTATCGCTACATTACACCTGCAATGCATGTATGTTTTGTTATGTTTTTTTAAAGATAAAACATATTTCTTTGTTAAAACATTTAATAATAAGTTAGGAATATTCTATTAAATGCAATCTAACGTTTCTATGTACTGGACAAGCTGTGAGCCTTGTTAATAAATTGATGATGATTTAATACACATTACAAAACATAAATTTTGCCCTCGGCAGGTCTGTTTCAAAACACAATTAAACCACTCAAAGCGCTGGCAGCAAGTGACGATAAGTTCTAAATTCTAATGTATGGAGGCACAGTCATAAATGCAAAATAAATTTTAAAAAATGTATTATCTTTTTCAACCTGAAGAAACAAAGTTCTTATTAACAGCAAATTTCTTGAAACAATTTCAAATGTTTCATATACAACAAGCATTGATTTCAGACAAACTCACGGTAGCTGGATCTAACTTGGATGTATTTGTGGTCAGGCAAAGTATAACTATTATAGTTAGTGGGGTATTACTGCTCTACAGAGAGCTACAGCTGGCGTATTTCTAACCAGCTGGTGATTGCGACTTTTTGACATTAGATTGGATATGTTAATTTTGCTCTCAATTCTGCGTACGCGTTTTAGTGTTTTGTTTGAATTTAATAACGGTTATGACCACCTCTTGCTCTATGAGTGTCTCTACACGTCTTCTCGTTGAATTTACGTAACGTTGTATCAGACGGTTTGGTAAATTGTTCCATTCTCTCACAAGGGCATTAGTCAGCTCGTTGATGTTACGCGGCACATTTTGACGGCGGTCGCGTCTTCCGAGCTCGTCCCAGATGTGCTCTAGGGGATTCATGTCCGGGGACATTGCTGGTCATTGCATTACATTAACGTTGGCGGCAGCTAAATGAGCACGAGTGACCCTCGCAACATGCGGACTGGCGTTGTCCTGTTGAAAAACAACGGGAGCATTTCTTCGCATAAATGGAATGGCTTCAGCATTTAAAACATCGTTGATGTACCTCTGAGCATTCCAGTTGCCTTAAAGGATAACGAGTCTTGTCTTTCGTCCACCCATTATCCCACCCCATACCATAACACCACCGCCTCAGAATCGACCATGATGTCTATTACAGACAGGGGCAAATCGTTCACATCGACGACGGTAAACACGACGACGATTGTCGGCATGACTGAGATTGAACCTAGACTCGGCTGAAAACAAAATTGAGTTCCCATCTCGGCCATGCGATGCGCACCTGCCAAGCGTAAACGTGCCTGGCAGTGGCGTAAAGTCATTATGCCACCAGTATATGGACGGCGCGCTCTACGAGGGCGATTGCGTGCACGCAACCGAAGACGTATAGTTTGTGCAGTAACATTGTACGCAGGTGCCGTCAACGTCGCAGGTCTGAACCTCTCTCGCAAGTGCGTCAAGGCGATGACACGATCGTCCCGTTGGCTAGTTGCTCTTGGTCTACCTGACCTAGGGCGATCATACACATCACCTGTCAGCCTAAAACGTCTGACAAGTTCATGCACCGTGTTCCGATTGCAGTTAAACGTTCTACTGGCGTCAACGGCAGACGCTACCCCTTGCAACATACCGATTGCGCGAATTCTCTCGACTTTGACAAACGTGGCAATGCGAAACCTTACAATTTAAGTTGTGAATTTAAGTGTGTTATCACTGAGGTAATGTATAGCGCCTTTGTTCAGGGGTTATCGGGCACCAATCACTGTGCAAGAGCCGCACGTGCAAATAGGGTATTTTTGAGATCGGCCGAATTTGAAAATTCCCAGCGAGCCATAATTCATTGGTTTATGACAAGGAAGTTAAAATTTAATCCATTTATAAAAAAGATATTATGAATTATAAAGTGTCAGGTTTCTATTCTTGTTGAGTAAATAATATCAAGAATGAAGCTTAAAGCACAGAAGATGTTTCGGAGGTAAGAAATGAATTATTTCTCTAATTGACAGGCATTATTTATTAGGTTACAGTCAGAAACAATGTGTAATAAATATTAAACATACACGATAGTCGTCTGCAGAAGTCTTTTATCTTTCTGTAATTCAATGTCGCGCACATGTGACTCAAAGGACATAACTAATCGGATGCTCTAAAATCTTAAAGCAGTCAGCGTTGTGCTATGCTTGCTCCAGATATATTTAAACTGAAACAACGAACTACATAACTGTTATTGTATCTGACAGACAATCGTGACTGGGTTCTGCAATTATACATTATTTATAAGTACACATGTGCTGCGAATAGACTTCTATATATAATACTTATTTAGTGCCATCTGGTGGTAAAAAATAGTGTCATGGTTACGATATCATTTTCACATGCTAATGTACGTATGTAATTTCTGATATCACGGAAATAACATCGTTTTAATTGGTCTAGATTGAAGCTTCTCCACTTTATTTATTCAATTTTGTAAAATAAAACTCATCGAGTTAAAATCAAAATGAACCTGATGTTCTGTTTCTGAATGCTAAATTCTATAAGCAGAAACATGCATCGACATTGTAGCAGAAAAGGATGAATTGCATGATTTACGGTTACCGTATTAAAAACGACAAAAAATCTGGCTTTTTTACCTAAGTCCTATTAAATATTTTGTTAGTTTATAGTCCCGGCCGACCCTGGGATTTCTCCCCGGGTGAGCTTGCCAAGAATCCTGACGCAGGTTGAAGATACAGATGCAAATACAATGGAATCCGGGTACCAGGCCCTAGCTCTTTTACGCATAGACCGGTGTATAGCACCGATACACGTGAGACTATATTGGGGTTTCTAACCAGTTCGTTTCTAATACAAGAAACACTAAAAAGCGTTTCTGTAATTTCCATTGCCGCGGCTCGGATTTGAATCGGGGACTGGCGGATTGGTAGTCCAGAGCCTTATCCACCCGAAAACACTTTTCCGTTTTGATTTTTTCATGATTGTATTTAATTAAGTATTGCAAACAAAACGTAATGATATAATTCATCTTGTCGAGTAGTAGTTACCCTGCAATGACATCAATAAATTAATATTAATATCACATTAATAGAATTGCTTTCGCTATATTTGTTTAGCGGAAATTGTTCGTTACGGGAAACTGATTGACTTCATGTTTGAGCCAACGAGCAGTCAGTCAGTCAGTAATTTATTGTAGAAACATGTGTTAACAGTTTACCAAGCCAGACAATACAAAAACATATAAAATATAGACGGCCTGGTGGACCAGTAAGTCACCTTAAATTAGCATATATTGCATAAACATGTACATAAAGTCACATATTATGTAATAGAGTAATGTTTGCGAGAATAATTACGTTATTGACGTTATTTTATTCGAGTCAACAGTAATCTATCTATTTTGTATTATTGCACATTTGTTGTTCTCTATTGTAGATAGATCATGTGTTCTATTACAGATATATCACAGTTAAGCTCCGCCCCCATCACATTGCAAATTATGAGAAATACAGAACAGTGTTTTCCTATAGATGTATGCAGAAACCATAATACAAACATATATACGGTGTGACTTATGTTCTACCTCTCTCAGCTTAGATTTCAATATCGAAAGTTATACACAGTGTACTAGTAGTACAGACAATATCCTTAATTAAGTATATACACATGAAATCAGTTCAACTGTTTTCAAATATAAGTAGTAAGTTGTAACAGTATGTTAAATAATAAAAATCATCTGTATAAATGCTTTCTCGTCTGTGCAAGTAAGCACTGACAAGTATCCGATGTTTATTTATATGCGTTCTGTGGACAGTCAACCCTATTGTCTAAAGGTATGTAGATACCTCGGGACGACTTTCGGCCGCAAGTGCCCTTCCCTGATACCAAGGGGCAATAGTTTTGAATGTTTCCAAATACATACGTACGATAACTGTTTTATTACCTTTTATTACCCTTAATATAGTTCATCTATTAAAGCTCATTTCCAAATGCATTCGGGGTCCAAGTAAACTTCAGCCAGCCCGTTGCTATGGTAATTACCTCTGATTTTCTAAAACATCGGGTAATAATCCCATTAGTGTTATTTCTCAGAGACAGTTGAAAGGTGAAACTTGCCAGTTCTTGATCCATCTGTACGAGCGTTTGGACTACGCTGTTAAATTGTTACATAATTACCCAATGAATACATTATTGATTTGGGAAATAAACTGATAAGAGGTTTTTCCTCCAGACATTTCCTTTGGGAATTGTTATCAATAATCAGTAACCTTGGAGAGTAAAAAGAGTTTGCATGTCTCTACAACAAGCGATTAGCTTCTCTACTACGTCTCTTTAATTTATTCTCTAAATGCCCCCTCTCGGTGTTTAGTTTCAATGTCAAAGTGTTCATCAGTATTCCATCACACCTTTCCTCCTTTACTGGCATAATGTTTATTACTCCTGAGGTATTTCACGTGTAACATGTGGAGCAACATGTATTGTTGTTGTTGTTGTTGTTGCTGATATGAACAACGTTTTGCGTTGTGACATAGTGCTGGTTTAAATTCCCAGTTGAACGTTTAAACTTTTCATTAAGTAAGTACTTGACCATAATTGAATGACAAAGTTAATCAATGTTAAATACTTGTTCAAAATGAGCATCTCACGTTTAAGACAGACATTTATCAAAGCGTTTTATTCCCCCAGAGGAAAATTACCAACTTGAGTAACATGAAATAAATAGGACTTAGTAGAACAGGTTTATTCATACTGATTATAATGCATAACCACAGGCCTGGCATCATTTTTAAGTATGGAGATATGAATCTGTTTTGACATTACCCTGCTATATTGTAATATCAGGTCATTATAATAATTGTACAGATACATAAACTGTAATCATGACAAATAAAATTGCCTCAACTGTTGATAAAGGAAACATTTCAAATGTTTTAGTAATAGCTTGTTTGTTTTTTTAGTGGTTAATACTAATGGAAGTGAAAAATGTATGTATGTAATTATGAATATTAAGAATTAATACGCCAAATAAGGAGGGATGGTAAAGAATTTTTATATGTCTGATAGGAGTTGAATACAATTGTACTACTTTCTTACAGACATGAATTAGATAAGTGCTCTTTATTACTTAGCATGTTTTCATCATTGTATTTTGCGGCATGTAATTTCTGACAGCAAGAAATAAAAGAATAAATTTTGAACTGTAACGAAGGAATTATGAACATATTGTGTAGTGGTTTCATGTCAGATTAACACCTGACTTTCAGAAAATATAAAGTGTTGCCGCACCAGTTGCAAGGAAGTCGAAGAGAAGTTTGTTGTTATATCTAAGTTACCGGTATTAACATGTATGTTCGAGGGGGGATAAGAAATACGAGGGCTTTCATCATAACTTTAATACGCTTTGCAGTTATCCTGAATATAAAACAACTCCATATGTTTCTGTTTTCGCAATATTAGAGCAGTATGTTCTCACGTACATAGCTTCCTCGTAAGAGTAGGAACGGAGTACGTCGTAAATAGTATCTTCTTTTCTGTGATACGTAAAAGAATTATCATTATTTTGAAGTCCTTTCAAGTTTGCATAGAATTGAATAACGCCTATACAGGCAACTGGTTCGCTGACTTAAGAATGCATAAACAATTTGGAGAGGGACGAGAATCCATCGCAGACGATAAGCGTGTAAGAAGATAGTCAGTACGTTGGTTACGTCTATCGCGGAAATCAGTGAAAGGAGACAGTGCGCATCATTCTTGCATAAAGAACACATCACATCATACAGGGAACCGATAAATCTTGATATTTGACCAAAAGACAAAGCGACACCGGAAGTGTGTGGAAGCGGGGAATTTATTTATTTTCGATTTCGAAGTTCTTATTACTTAGATTAATCGCTCCCACGACTCATTTTAGATGAAAGCAATCTCGAAGAGAGAGAGGCAATGTGGAAACACAACTGCCGTAGCACTGGTGGGGGATAGAACCCGGCACCTTCCGATCCTGGGGTGAAAGCGCTTCCACTGCACCACTACAACTCCACTAGCGGATGATGGCTATTTCAAGAAGTCACGAATGTTTCTATGAGCATGTGAACGTCAATTTCACACGACGCTCCGGCGTAGCAGAGATGTACATTTTAAACGCATAACCGTAAATCGATTTTCATATCGAAGTGACATTTGGTACATGGAACATGGAAGACATTGAATTAATAGTAATACAGTTATGACGAAAGTCAACGTATCTTATTTCATCCCTAGTACGTGCTCATGCTTTGTGGTTTAAGAGTGACAACTCGTTATGTAATTTTTATAAAGTTGTAAAAATAAAAGATTTCCTAGTCTGGTTTCATCATGATATTGTAATTCTTTGTTATTGCGGAAAACTATATACCATCAAATTAGTAGTCACTAACAGTCATTCACCGCAAGGGACACGTGCAAAATATAAGATCCACAGACGCTTGAGTTTAGTGGAGCGATTCTGGCCCAAAAGTGTATCTTGTAATCATTTTCTTTGCATATTCACATTCTATGAGAAACCCGACGTATACAAACGCACATTACCCAGCGAACACATTTCAAAAATGTCTTTTTTCACTCTAATATGTCTCTTATAAATAAAAGACATAAAATGAAAGATGACATTTTTGAAATGTGTTCGCTGAGTGACTAAACCTGTTCAGTGTGTATACGTGGGTTTTTTTATAGCATGTGAATATGCAAAGAAAATGATTACAAGATACATATTTGAGCCAGAATCGCTCTACTGAACCCAAGCGTCTGTGACATGATCACAAGTGTTAAGAAAGACCTTACGGCTCTAAAAAGATATAGCTTTGATTCCGTTTGTTAGCCTGTTTTAAGATCCCATTATACCCCAGTGATACATCCTTAACTTAAGAGTGTCATCACAGGAAAATATTCAGGAAGCGATCGATTCTCCCAGTGACACAAATGTAACATTCATTAAGGATATAAATTGTATAGTACCAATGCATTTGAGCACGGAACCAGTCAAAGCAAATTATATTTATTTGCGAGGTGAGGTTTGCTAAAATATATATAAGCTCATGAACATACCTTCTGATTATTATTATGGAAACCAAGTTCATATTACTTGAGCATGATTTCGTGCTGAGCATGAGATTGTGCTCAAGAAACGTTTATAAGCCCGGGGCCAGGTAAAGTCGAGTGTACTTTGTGATAATTAGAAATGCACTAACTGCGGTCGTTATCTCGGTTATAGCTCGATTGGAATGGACTTTAAAAAGAAACAAATGAACCAAGTATTTTCCAAACACCTTCAAAATGGTTATTATTTTATATCCTTTTTAGCGTAAATATAGCACTGTGTATGTAAAAAGACAGAAAGTTCGAGAAGGTGTGAGAGAAAAGAAAATGTGCCAGAAAAGGGAAATCGTTTCAGGGTATTTGTAATGTAAAATATTAGAATGAAGAATTGTTTGCGGAGAAATACCGTTTTATGTCTTTATGAATTTCTTTTGAAATCAATCTTTTTCGAAACAAAACTTGAAATACTAACATGATTGAAAACTGGTCATTTGTTATTGTAATTTTTTCATCACATGAAATAAAATTGCAAAGCTTTGCAATAAAATTTTAAATAAATCAAAATCAAATTAAGTGGATGTCTTTGTATGGTTGATATTTCTCATTAAACGCACAATAAGTTTAATATCTAAATCAAATAACGTCATTAGAATCTCCCTTGATAGTAGATATCGCATGATCAATTATGATCCTTAAATAGAACAGATCGTTGGTAAACACATTTCCAGTGGAATCTACAAATATATGACACAACTTAAACCACTGCCAGGAAAACTTAATGTTGTGTAGTAACTATCGTTTCGTTAAATGTGAAATATTTTATTGCATCCATATAGGCTAAAAAGCCCATGATGACATACACAATACATAATACAAGACATGCAGCAAACAGTGGTCCACATCAAAAATACAAACACAATTTAACTGAAAATTAATTAATTCGGAGAAGGTCAGAAATAAACATAAGATTTATCCTGACCTTGGGTATTGATAAACAATATTTTTCATATGTTTGATAGTACTTAGTACTCATTTTGATAGTACATAGAGCAAACTATTATATATATATATAATTTTTAAAAAAATTGATTTGGTGTTTTAAATGTGCTGTTAGAAATAAGACTGGATTCGTGTCTGGAAATGTGAATCACTGGGCTGTGTATCGCAATCGTATCATCACAATGATCCTTATTTGTCATCAAATGAGATATAAATAATGCAAAATTATATCATTTACGAATCCATTGATTGTAATAATTGACGATTAGCTTCTAAAATTAGTCAAAGGAAATCAATATCTAAGCACGTAAAAGTTCAATTATTCGGAAGCTACTAGTAGATAACATCTGACGAAAGCATCAGACATTATGTACAATTTCATGAATCACATAATGTCTGCATCGCAAACTATGGCACACAAATATTTACAAAATTCAAATAGGAAATTGAACAACACAGAATGAGACTGCTAAGAAAATGTCTTCAATTTCAGTTTACATAAAAAGCTTAAAGAAATGTAATTCAATATAAAGCACAATAGATCTAGAATATCTAACCTATGATATGTATAGCGATGAAAGAAAAGTAATCCGCATAAAGTCATGTTAGGACGCGCGTGGAATCATAATATGGATTTGATGTAGATGTTTGGGACTCTTAACGTAAACGACGCTAGATCAAATTTGGAATTCTTTTGGACTGTCACATGGTACAAATACTAAGTCGGTGATTGGTTATTTTATCATATGGTGTGAAATAATATCTATAATTGGCTATACTAAATGTGATATTGTAAAATGAACTAATAGCCTCAAATGGTATCGGTAAACCCTAGCAGTGATATCGTCTTCGCGAGTACGTTTTCTATTATTGCTTAAATGTTGCTTTATCAGTTTGGATACATAATGACAATAACTTCTAGATTTATCTTTCTGGTTACTTTAAATCGGATGTTTGCGTGTGCAAATGACTGCATAACTATAGGTAAGTTTGCACTATTATTGTCGGTGTATATGCTCTTAGGTATTGACAGAGAATACCTTTATCGTCGTTCGGGTAATATGAGCACACATATATGTTTGGCCCGCAATTTGATAAAAAAATTGGTATATGGCACGCAAGATATTGTTAGGAAAGAATTTACATAGGCTTTAAGATTCCTTCTCAATCTTAAAGGTCCACTACTAAGCGAAAATGAAGTGACAGTTATTTCAATGGCATGTACATTACCTTATGCAAGACACTA
>JAUMHA010424393.1:0-10192 GCA_032359765.1 Saxidomus gigantea | reverse complement strand
CAGTCAGTCATTTGAATGCGAAAAATTAAATCACTCGTGCTACGCACTCGTGATTTAATTACTACGCATTCAAATTCTTGACTATATTTTATTCAACGATAAAATACAGGGAGGCATTTATTATTTCTTAAACAAAACTTTGGAGAAAAACTTTAAAGCAGTGTTTTTACAAGCATACAGTCAAGTCATACAAATTTTATGATCATTGGAAATGATTTTTCAGAGACTAAGGTAGATACATGTACACATAATACCATTTTCTAAAGTAAGTCCCATTCAAGGACAAAATCATCTATTTGACTGTCTGTTTTAGAAAAAAAAGAGACACTTAGCTAAAAAAAACTGTGCTTGCAGAAGATGTATAAAAAACCAACACAGTTGGTCTGTCTTTTTTTTTGGAAAAAGGCTCGGAAAAGAGCTTGTAAGGCCATGGCTTTTTCATAAATTCACATGAGATAAAATCTACTTACAAAAATTAAGATAATATCATCATTTCGAATTATTCTATCTGCCACTCTGATATATATAACATTTGATCATTACCTTGTTTAGGATGGAAAGAAATGAGATTGGAAAACAATATAATTCAGTGTGGTGAAATTTTAAACAACAGATTACAAGTAAATTAAGACAAATGCCCAAAAGATTTAATTTTGTTGCTAATCTATGCAAATGCTACATGTATAATTCAACACATTTTAAAGACTTTCATACAAAATCAGAATAAAAACACAAACAGAACCAAATGTAAACTCCACTACAGGTCTCATTAACAGGAACATTTAGAATTCATTCAGTGATTCCTTAGAATCAGAGAATGACAGGGAATAATTACAGGGAAAAATTACACAATGTGTAATCTACCATAGGATAGCAGCTCTCTTGTACTCAGAGAACTGGCCTTCATTTCTGTAAGAGCATGACAAATATTGACCCTTCCTATATAATCTAGCCTGTATGTATAAAACTATGTTTCAAGTGGGTTGCTAAATCATGTTTTGTTTGTATCTTGTGTCATAGCAAAAAGATAAAATCAAGCCAAAAAAGCACAATTTCCACTGCGAGCTCCTATAAATAAACCAGATAAACAAAAGAAACTCTGAAACCCTGAAATGAAGCAAGCAAATTCTCAAATCCACAACAAACTGGTAAATATAGGGGAATACCTAAACAGGAACAGGTAGGATATGGCATGCAATAAATACAGATAATTAGGTAATTAGGCCAGCATGTACTTGACTTCTAGATAATCAAATCTACTGATCTTTATTCACTCCCCAGTTTTAAAAAAGTTGTATCCAGTCACCTTACAATTTACCTTTTTCTCTCCTTGTAACTACTGATACAGTCTTTGCAATCAGTGCAGATCATAATTGCTTTGCATATTCTTGAAGTATGGTCATGATCTGCACTCAGTAAGTTTTCAATGAGTACCCTTATGACCAATAAATGGAACAGTCTAAACTCAAAGATGGACATGGTTATTTTAGAGATTTAGCTGTACAAGATTTAAAGCATAGCAGCTTGCTGCAGGTATAACCTAGCTGGTACAATGCAGAACCATCCACTCTGCATTAGCCAGGGGATGTAGCCCAAACACAACATCTAAATCTACCACTGCATTTTATCAAAAAATTTATTATGAAGCAATCTAGGAACAATTTACACTGGCCTAATGCAATATATTCCAATATACATTTTCTCAAAATTGCAGCATGCATTTAAAATTGCAATTGTTCCGGATGATAATAAAATAGATACAAATATATTCTGTATATGAAGCTAAAACAAGAAATTATACCATATGTCATATAATCTGAGGTGTACACCTTTGACACAATGTCAGCTGATTTTTTATACTCAGGGGCTACAAAAGAATTATCATACATAGAAAATTAGCTACAAGTTACTTCCTAAATGTAATGAACCGTAAAAGAATTAAAGACTGAAAGATAATATTACATACACTAAACAATATGTACAACATAAACTATCAGTCTAGGGTTGTTTCCTTCTTTTGTTTTTATCTGGGTCATAACATGGGAAAATGTGTATCACTAAGATCCTTGCTCAGTGCATAAATGTTTCTACTTTGTGCTTAAAAATGTAATAGTTTTATTCAACAGGGACAAAAACTGTGTCAGTAACATGCACACATTAAACATGGCATCTCAATTCATTAACTACTATTCACGTTACTATACCTGTTTTGCTTT
The DNA here is from genome assembly GCA_032359765.1 of Saxidomus gigantea. NCBI lineage: Eukaryota > Metazoa > Mollusca > Bivalvia > Venerida > Veneridae > Saxidomus > Saxidomus gigantea. Next base: position 7,976 of record JAUMHA010424393.1, on the reverse strand, counting down.
CCTTATACACAAGACACACCTTCCCATAGCCATCACAGGGGTCCAGCTCGTATATCTTACAGCGACTATCAAATGTTGGTTTCTCTACACCTATAAAAAACAGGATAATTCAATCTTCTACTAACATGTATACATATCATGTCAATATTGGGTTTATCAAAATACAAAAGGATTTATTTATTACATTAAACTTTTCACTATAATTTTTAGCTAAGTCTAACATAAATCAGACACATCTTTCCTATCTCAATGCAGTCAGGCAAGTCTCACATATCTCATACAAGTAACACATATCTCAGGAAAGTCTTGTATGTGTCAGGCAAACCATACATATCTGTCATACAGGTCTCACATGTCTAAGGAAGTCTCACATATCTCTCACAAGTTTAATACATCTCAGGCAAGTCCCACATATCTCAAGCAAATCCCAATATCTCAGACAAGTCTAATGCATCTCAGACAAGCCTCACATATCTCATACATTACAAGCTTTCCTATCTCAGATAAGCCCCCACATCTCTCAAGCAAATATCTCAAGCAAGTCTCAAATATCTCAGGCAAGCCTCTAATATCTCAGGCAAACCTCACACATCACAGACGAGTCTAATACATCTCAGGTAACCCTCACATATCTCTGCTTCTTTTGTTATGTAATATTATCGTTTTGACTCAAAATAAAATTTATGTTATCTTATCTTTAAGCAACTTTACCTGAACCATCATCTTCCACATCAGAATCAGCATCAAGGTCAGCCAGACTAGGGTTGACTAAAGTACTGTTGTGTGCTCCACCAATCTTCAGCAGCTTGCTCACACTGTTCAAAGACATCCGTCCAACAGGAATAGGTCCATCTGAAAGAGAAATTTACTCATCACGTTATAACACAAAAGTACTATGTCAATTTTAAACTAGAATATTATAACTACCTGAAGCAGAACAGTACTAATTCTTACCATGAGAAAGTACTGAGATGAGCATTTGTAAAGACCACCTGAACAGAAATACAGTCAAACCCTGTAAACAACCAGACAAGAGATGTATCAAAACTGGTCAGGTAAAGCAGGTGCCTGATTAATACAGGCAGCAACTAAACTATGATGACCGCTACCTCAGGTTTAATTGGAAACTTTATTGTCATTGGGATACCTCAATGTTAGCTGTTTAAAGCATGTGGATCCTATGTTAAGACTAGGTGACTTATTTACACAGGGTCAGCTGTTGTATATTGTGATAGTAAAGAACATAATACTACAGTATAACTTCCTACACACCAAAAACTTAACCTTTTGAGATATGTTTCATATAATTATATTTGAATGTATATTCTCTGTGTGTGTTTTAGGATGGTTAAGATAACAGGGCACATGTGTAGATGGAATGTAATTATGCAACCTGCCTCAGGTGGACTGTAATTATACAAGGATTCTGCAATAAATACAACCATTTAAGTGTGTACACTAATCAATGTGAACAGAAGCAACAATGTAGACAATTTATACAACTTATAGATCTCTTCATTTTACTTACTTTCTATTTTGACACACCAAGTCAACAGAAAGCCATCTGATGTCAAGTAAAAACTCTTCATATCTTCAGGCAGGAACACAGTATTTTTCTGTAAATCAAATTTCCAGACATGTGTAATTTATCAGATACAAGGCATATTTCATAAGTAAGTTTAGAGCTAAATGCTCTCATATTGAAGGAACACAGATCTTGTATGCACTTAGTATCAAAGGGGGAGCTATTTCATTTTACACTGAAGTCTTCTGTGTCAACAGCAAACTAAAACAGCAAATGCATTTTAAATGCATGGACCAGCATCTTCTAATATGCAAAGATAATTTTCCATTTAAATTCCATTTTTTCAGTATTCTTAAATTAAGTGAAAGACAAAGACCTTTCTTCTTTCCTGAACACTTCTGTCTTTCATTGACTTATTTCAAGGAATGAGGTTCTCAGGTGACCTGTGGTAAGAGAACTGTAACTATACATTTTGTTTGTTAAGAATATAAATAGGGTTGACAGTGTATTTAGAGTTGCAGAAAAATATGTATATGTATTGTAAAATCTTCTGACATTTAAACCAAATAACAACATGCCTGGTGTTACACACTTAAAAGTTAAAATAAAGGTCATTAAATTTTGTAATATACCCATATGTGACCAAGTCCTCCTTAGTTTCAAAGCAGTGTTGTCTGTATTGCACAGGTCTGAATCCTGGCTGCCACCTTCAGAAATTTCAGAACAGAATGCTTGTAATTTGATGACATAATGTACTCTAAAATACAAATTACTAGGGGAAAAAAGTAACAAGGGTATTTAGTAAATATATAATATATCCAACCTGTTCCCATGCCAATAAGCCTGGTCTATCAGCAGGTCTCTTTGGTTCTAGCTCACATTTACATACTCCTGTCTTGTTTTCTGAAATTTTATATAAGAAAGTGTCACCACTTCATTCTAGCCAAACTTGTAGAGACATGGACCTATATATATAAATATTAGCCTATAAAATCTGTTTGCCTTCGAATTTGAAATCATGCAAACTTTTTGATGTTGGCCTTTCGCGTCTGTGTAGGAGGTGAAAAGACTTAATTGACACCTTTACAAAGGAATGAAACTGGAAAACCTGTCCTTCGGATGCACATTTTTCAAAACAATGAGTCCTACTTATCAAACAATGAGTCCCTTTCCGAAAAAGTAAGAAAATACAGGCAAAAAAAAACAACCCGTATAAATCATCAATAACAATCAGTAATAATATCAGGGATCAACAAAAGGGGTGAAAATAGCCAAAAAAAAAGCATTACTGTACTATATTCAGAGATCAAAGCGAAATCTGAGTTGACAGCAATTTTGTTTGAGAAAATTGCAAAGATACGATAATTTGCTTGACCGACACATGTAATGATGTATTACCTATTGGCATTGCCCTGACGTGTCATACTCCCCAAACCTACAAGAACTACATTTGATATGTTAAATTACAGTACAGCTCTGGAGGATTATGCAAAAAACTTCAAGTGTGGAGTGATTGGAAATAACGTGACTGCAAGTAAAGCAAAGAAAAAACGTGAATTACTCAATTCAGTGTTCAGAGGCACCCCGTGGTTGTTTCAAGTGAAAATATCGATGGTGTGACTTCGCATTTTTGGAGTGACTTCCAGTGAAATTATTTATTAATAAGAATTTTTGTTAATGTAAAAGTGACCTGTTACAGTTAGCTCCTTTGAATCACAGGGTAGAAAGAGATATTGCCGAATAAGTATTTTCGTTTGATGTTTATTTTTAAAATATAAATGTTTCTAAAAGTATTGAGTTACTGAAAATATTTATCACCTTTTACATAGATTTAAAATATTCATTTCCGTAAACAATTGGCTGTAATTGGTCAATGTTTATTCTCCACTTGGCATTTGTCACTCGATCGTTAGACCTGTGTGAAAAATATGGCCTGTCAATTTTGAAATTCCAAGCTAAATGACACCCCTGATCTGAGTAATACGCGAAAAGTATTTCTCAATTAACTTTAAAATTAACATTTAAAACTGTTCTTTATTCAAAACAAAACGTTATGTTAATAACAAAATAACAGAATTTCAAGCCGATTTACTTCAGAGTAACAATTTTTTTCTATTTATTTTACAGAATGACCTTTGCTGTATAAAATAATTTCTACTGCAACTTCTTTATTGATAAAGATAAAGCTGCAGGTGTTATGAGATCAAAGAATGTACGCCGACGCTGAGTTTCGTTTGATCCAAACAAAAAACCATTAAAAAGACTGAGATATTTTGACAGTTTGAAAATAGACAATAGTCTGATAATTTTGGTTTAGAATAGAAAATGTATAATATGAGAAAGTTTTATTTTTGGTGATGCAATATATCATATCACACTATACAAATGTACGTCTGTAAACAAATATCTTTGAATTTTGTATACGTATAAAAAACAAAAGAAAATCATGTGTTAACAAATGTAACCAATTATAATTTTAATTTAATATCCTGTTAACTGTCTGAAACACCAGTCTAAGTACTGCGATTTTACACCCGCTAAATAATCGCAGGAAACCCTAAGTTTGTGAACGCTAATCTTTTATACAAAGATCAATGATTTCGTAGGTATTAATCTTGATCTATTGCGAAGACTGTCACAGACGAAAACTTATAAAATGTCTTTAAATTTATTCCTTCCTTAAATTAGTTTTCGATTATGACCATGTGTAAGAGAGGATTCTAATACAAACCTAGATATTTCAACACCCCAACATTCATCTGTTCGAACAGATTTTTAGGTTTGGAAACTTCTTCCATAGCAATCTTCGTTTGTTCCAACAACAGTAAAATAAGGCAATTTCATTTTACAAACATTTTGCTTGGCGTCGTTAGTAATCTCCTCACTGGTGAAGAGTAATGTAGGAGAGGGATAAAATCCGTACTACGTTTTCTTTCCGTGCTACTCAACAAATAAGGACCAAGTTATTGGCGTCACTTTGACAGGTTCTATATCTACATCTACATCTACGTTTTACTGCTAACAATCGTTTACGCAGGACAGCTGTTAAAAATAAAATAAAACATTTATGTGCAAACTAGGATAGATAAAAGATTACATCTTACCTTAAGTTTCAGTTGTGAATGGCTTTAGATGTATTTGTTATCTTTTTTTATCTTCCCATTCACTCAACTAGTATGTAGATTTTAGATATGCGCGTTTTCATAATAGTTATTGAGTGTTCATACTGTTTCGAGACCGTTTATGGTAAACCGTATGTGTTTTCCAGTTTCGCTATTATCATAAAAATGTATGGATGTACAGTTTCTGTATAAAAACACTATGTCGTAAGTCTTTTAGTTAACCACTGATCACATTCTCTGTCCACACTGATATAATTCACTGTTCACAGTTTCACTGGTAGCAGCTTGCATGGAACTATTTAGAGGCCCCAACTTTTTATCTGTATTATTATCAGATCATTCCAGACATCTACAACTATGTGGTTGAAAAAAAACTCCTTAAAGTTGTCCTAGCCCTGTTTTTGCAGATTTTCTATTTCCTATGTGCATATGCTTAGATTCTTTTCCTATTAAATGTCATATGCCACTTAGGGGCCTCTGTCCCATGCGCAAGCATCCTGCATGTTAGTCTCACTGTTGTTTCCCCATGAAATATTGCTGTACGGTTTTGTGTCATCGGCAAAGAGTTTTATGAGCTTTGCACTGTCTCATAAAGGTCATTGAAATTATTTTTTAAAAAGGACAGGACCTCTGATTTATCCCACTTTTAACTGTTTCTCATTCATTATACAGCAGTCAGTTAAAACGACTCTGTTTACGATTTTTTAAGAAGTCATTGAGCCAGTTAAATTACCTGACCTCTGATTCTATAACCCCGTTTTTTCGATAGTCTCTGATGCGGGACTTTATCATAGGTTGACCTGAAATCTAAATAAATTGTATCCATGTCTTGTCCTTTATTTATTGCCTCAGTCAGTTCTTCCGTAATTTCAAGGCAATTGTGTAATACAGGAGTAACCCTGCCGGAATCCATGCTGATTGGTAGAGATTAATCGCTGCCCTTCTAGATGTTTTACAATTTCATCTCTAAGTATCCGTTCTAGTATTCTACAACAAATGGATTGTTACACTTATGGGCATATAATTATTTCTATATCGTCCTGCTATTCCCCGACTTGAATATTGCACTTACATTAGCCATTTGATAGACTTATTGTATATTTTATGCAGCATAATAATTAGAGTTTCTTCCTCAGTTCATTCTTTAATGATCCTAGAATGTATTTGAACTGACCCTGGTGCCTTGTTAGTATTTAAGTTTTGACCATTTTTTATTTTGTCCTGGTATAAATTTCCTATATGAAATTCGGGAAATTCATCTGTGTTTTCTTCAGTGACACACTTAGAAATGCTTATTCAGTAGTGCAGCTTTTGATTTGTAATCAATTATAATTTTTCCCTCCGGATTTTCCAAGTTGTCAACTAATTTGCTTGTATTGGTATTCTCTATATTGTATTTCCAGAACTTTTCCGGGTTACCTTTAATCTAATTTTCCATGCTGCTTTCGTAGTCGTGTTTGGCTCTTCTCAAGCTACTATTCACAGAGTTTCTCGCTACTTTAATTATATTTATTGTAATGAGTTTGGCTTTTGTTGTTTAACCATTTGTGTCTTTTTTATATATACCTGAGAGTATCTTGGTTTGCGTATTTGTTCTTATGTCCACAGTGACCTTTAACAGTATTCTCTATGCTCTTTTCTATTGATTCGGTAAATATATATATAGAGAGAAATTTCGTTTTGACAAAAAACGTTTTCGAAAAAGCCCTGTGTACACAAAATGTCAAACTACTCTCCTCGATATATATAGTGTACACATGTTCTTGCAAATTGTCTTAAAAACATGTAAAATTATGGGGTTTTTTTTGTGTGTACATTTTGAAATGTCAAAGAAATTTCGTCAACACACTTAAAACTTTATATAAACTAAATTTTCAGGTCGTGATTCCGGCTCGAACATGTTTTCCTGATAGCATGAAAAGTTTGACAAAAGTTAAAAGATCTAAAGAGCAAACACACACGAACTAAGAATCACAGACAGGACAGTGTCACCAAACTTGAGTGGACCTCGATAGCTCAGTGGTTAGTGCGTTCGCCTACGGATTCGATTCCAAGCCGGAGCACGAGGTTTGTCCTTGATCAAAAGTTCACCCAGCTGTAGAAAGATAACAGCGATTAAAACCTCGCTAGCAATGAGCGAGTGTCTGAGAGCGTTTCAATAACTACGGAAGGTTTCTAGTAAATTCGTACAGATTCTACTACATAACTCAACTTTAGCAGACAATGTAGGTCCTGCAAATTTTATGGGCGAGAGAAAAAAATCACATACCTTTAGTTATATCTTCAAAGTTATATACGATACATAGATCAGACATGAAAGCGAGACACATACGCCGGATCTTTGTTACATGTATGCTGAGTCGGTGTGGATAAAACTGATTGGTGTTCAGCAAACAGCTAATCCAAGTTGGTTAAACTTTGACCATTCGATAGCTTTAAAGGATATGGGGTAGACCGAAAATCGAAACTTACATCTTGAACATTGGGATAGGCGCGACTGAAACATAGACTGTTTTGATATGGTGTGATCACTTGACTAATGTGTGATCGTCGGATCCAGTGTTTGCATGCCCTGAGCACTGAGGATATAACGTGGTCAATCCATGATCTTCAAAAGCTTCTTCTTATATCACTAAACAGCGTGCAATAATGGATGTGTTATGTTTTGTTTGTCGACATGTGCGAGTTTTGTTTTGAAGCCTTTTCCAAAAATACTTTCCAAATTAAATTATCAGAGAACGAAATTTGCGTACATCAATTGTTCTGAAGAAGACAAGTATCCGTATTGATGGGACATTAAATCTCAAGTTATATGCATTAACACTTGGAAAACCACTACCTTATTTATGTCTGTCTGCAGAATATTCTTAGAATAAAATGCGTTTTCTTAACAATTCTTATCGACTTATTCTAAAACTGTCAACGGAGTAAAAGCATTTATAAAACCATTTTAGGAATTGAAACTGACATGACAGCAAGGAGACACACATTTACTAGTACACATAGTGTATAAGACAATAAGACAACGTATTCAACACTATGCGGAAATTTCACAATGTTATTGAAATGATAGCCACATTGACACGCTTTGGGTTAGTTACGTCGCCAAATTATGGTATGTGATCTCACTCTTTTTTTTTAAGAATCAGTGCATGACATCCCAGATGTACAGTTACATATGCAACATGTTAATTTGTATTTACTCTCCATACTAGTCAGCAGATAATGATACTGGAATTTCTCACCTATGAGATACAGTAAAACTTCGTTAACTCGAGCATCGATAACTCGAGAACCCCGGATAACTCGAGGACTCCTGTCGGTCCCGG
>JAUMHA010424382.1:0-10193 GCA_032359765.1 Saxidomus gigantea | reverse complement strand
TATCAGATTGTTTTTATAATAATTCTATGTTGTCAAAAGCTTTTTGTTTCGTTTAAAATAGATTTAAACTTGCATATAGATGAGTCAATGTTAAAGACCGAGTTTTCACCTTTTACCGAATGAAGAAATGAACGCGACCTAATAATCCAATTGGTTACCTGGTCAGTATGACGTCAGGGCGAAGCCAAGAATTCTCTGCTTCCGTGACATCATACAGACCAGTTAACCAAATTGGATCATTAGGTCACATTCATTTCTTCATTCTGTAAAATGTGAAAACTTGGTCTTTACCATAGACTCAAATGCAAGTTTAAATTTATTTCAAACGAAACAAAAAGCGTTCAACAACATAGAATTATATTAAAAACAATCTGAAAGTTACAAGCTAATGGTAGATTGTCGTCTTTTTTCATTTCTATTCTTGGTTATTGTACAATTCAAAATTAAAGATGCATGGAGACCAGCAATGACAGTCGAGGAATTAGCTAAAACAACTTCAGCGTACCCGGTTTATATGCTTGACAGAACGGGTAAAAGCTGCGAATTATGGACACTTCAGACCATGGACATTTTGGACTAGACACTTCCGACCAGATTTAAAGACACTTTGGACCAGATTTGTAGACACTTCGGACCAGATTTGTAGACACTTCGGACCAGATTTGTAATCATTATAAATCATAGAAATAAAATGAAATTAATTTCATATTATAATATATCTTTATTTAAAATGTTATAATTTTTAAGTTTATACATCGTTTAATTGGGAGTATAACATGTTAAAATTCATTAAATACTTTGTGTATGTCGATGTTTTTATAGCAAACTGTTTGTCGTTAATTGCGGCTGTAATTTGCCAACATTGTAACAAGTTGTTGTTTTAACAATTGACACGTTCGGTCACTGTCTCGCACGTTTTGAAAAGAACGTTGTGTAGTGTCAAAGTGACAAAGTAATTATGAAAAGATAATATAAATGGTGTTATTTCTAGATTTTTTTAACTTTATATGGGCGTTTTCTGTTATATGGGAATATAAAAAGTATTCCTGTACTGTCTATGTATAAAGTATTGAAGTATTTAAGCAGATCTTTCATACGAGACAATTAAATGTCCTGTACTGATCCTGATGCATTGAATATATTTTTTATTTACCCTGAAGGAAAACAGTTCGAAAGCAACAATTATGAAGGCTTGATAATTTATTTACATGATTACATTATAACAAACGAATGCACACATATGCCAACACCAAATAAAATAAATATACAAGTGGACATAGACATGTATATACAAAAAAAACACAAACAAGAACACACAAATTCTATACATTGGTATAATACATCAGGGTCCGTATTATATACGGACCCTGAATACATTCACTGCACAATCACGATTGAAAGGTCTCGCGTTTATTTGTTTACGCTGGACCATACAGGCTTGCGCATGATCTCAATAAACTGCTGGTGGATCGTTTGTTTTCCGCGTATTCCGACCACAGTTTCATCAATTTACCCTGTGTGTATGCAGTTGCTCTTTTCTGGTGTCGGCACAGCTTTGGGAGATTTATCGTCAGTGGCAGTGCCAATATGAGAAAACTATAAAAAATAATAAAGACGTGTCACATAATATTTTGCTGTAATATTTTCATGGTCGAAGTGTCATATCAGAGTTTGCGACAATATATTATCATGGTCCGAAGTGTCTATAAATCTGGTCCGAAGTGTCCGTAAAATGTGGTCCGAAGTGATGGTCCGAAGTGTCCATGGTCCGAAGTGGGTCGGCACCAAAGCCGCACCTGACGAAAAAACAAAATATAAAAATAGCGGCATTTAGAGTTTCGAAAGCCAGAACTACCGAGTAATCACCATTCCCGAATGTAAATAATTTATAAGTACCCGGATTTGTGAATCCGAGAATACAGTACAGACCTGATAAAAAGTATTACTTCTTGGTTTTGCAGTTGGTAAAAAAATCAGAATTTCACCAACACAATATTGACATGAAATTTGCTTATTCTTATTGCTTACAATAATACAAACATACAATGAAAAAATTAACTTGCACTTTTTCCTAGCAAAAAAGTTATTTAAAAAATTCTACATTTCTATTGTTTATATTTCATCCAAACTCTACAGGTCACAATTTTCATTCATCTTTCATCAAACTTTATCAGAAGAAGGAATGCAACATGTAGATGATCCCTAGTATCATTGTTGGGGTCAGTGAGTCAAGGTTACAGTGACAAAAACTTGTAAAATCTTTCCTGCTCAGTATCTTGAGATCTATATCACTCGCAGTCTTCAAACTTCATAGGATAATTGGTCTTAATGAGTGGAGAGTCTTACTGTTGTGAGGTCAGTGGCTCAAGGGTCAAGATCACAGTGACCTTGTTAGCTTTTCATTAATAACACTACAGGTCACAATTATCATTTGACTTTCTTGAAACTTACTCAAAAGGGTGCATGCAACCTGTAGATGATCTCTATTGTTTTAGGGTCATTAGGTCAAAGGCCAAGGTCACAGTGATCCATAACTTTGGAAATCAGTTCTGCTCAATATTTTGAGGTCTTATTATCGGCAACAGTTGAACAGAACAGTCTAGTTGAGCGATAATGTAACATTTTTTTAGATTTTGTGCTGCCAGGGTTGTTTATTTTGATTTGACAGCATGCTAAGTTGTTGATACTAAGTGACATTGTAATTAAAATGTCTTTGACATCAGAAAGTTTTGAAAAACATTGAAATATTTCTTCTTTTAATAAATGAAACTTAATCAGTAATTACTGTAAAAAACAACAAAAATCATGACGCAACCTCAAATGCGGACACAGCGAAACACGTGTCCAGTCACATCAATTCACAAGGTTGTCTTTTATTATGTTTAGGGGATAAGAACCCATGCAAGAAATTAATTCTATTCTAAACATGCCAAATGCAAGAAAGACAAACACTGATTGTAACAATGGACTATCATAATTTTAGATATAATAAAAGATTGTCATACTAAATTATTTTTTGTCATTTCTTCGTTTTCGTATACATCATACCTTGGTGGGGGTATGAATTGCCTAGTTGTGTTTTGTTCTGTGCTAGGGCTGTCATTCAGTGTTATTTTTATTTTCTATTCTAGTGCAACTTCATATGAAAACAGTCAGTGGAAAAAGTGATATTTTGATACAAATTTAATTGGTGTATTTAATCTACTGAGACCAGTTTTGATTGACAAGTTCTAACTTAGCACAGGTGAGTTTCTAAATAATAATATTCCATACATTTCAAATTTTGACATCATTTGCTGCTTAGGTGCTTTACCTCGTGGTTATCAAGAGGGGGGATGTATTTAGTAACCTGAGCTTTAAGCTCGAATTGAATTTCTGTGAAGCTCGAGCTGAGCTTTTGTGATGTCAGTTGTCTGTTCTTTCAAATTTACAGTCTAAATACTTTATAATGACCTCATTTTAACCCAGTTAATGCAGTTACTGTGAAAATTGGTAGAAATGGTTGTCTAATATCTGGGTCAGACTGGGAAATGGGTCACCCAGTAGAGTCGGAAAAAAACTTGTTAACATTAATAAAACTATATATATTCAACTTTGATTAGATGTCTTGGTCAAAATAGTTCTCTTGATGGAATGTGTGTTGCCATGGAAACTGTGTCATCTTGTATGGATATGTAGACTCCATAAGTAGAAAAAACAGGACCATAATTTGTGCCCAATCAGTTTGGAAATGAATGTTGGTTAGAATGTTTTCTTAAGGAAATTATTGTGAGAACAACACTGCCAGGGTTAGCTGTGATTAAAAGTGGGTCAGAAAGAAGAAAACACTGCTTAACTCGGAAGTGACCACATCTTGTACCCATATAATTGTTATGATTGGTCAGAATAATTGTCCTGATGAATTATAGTAAAATTCCACCTGATTAGATTTTGGGAGAACAATTTGCCGAGTTGTCAATGAAAAATCATAAGAAATTCAGAATAGCTGCCTTTGGTCTGTTTGTCGAGTTTGAAACTAATTAATATGGGATCAAACGCCAACCTCTTATGTTAGTGTTGAGTTAGATCCCTTCAATGATTTGATTTCATGAGTTTGTTAATATTTTTTCCTTTGATTTATTATAAGTACTTCTGGTTTTTATCTCTTTCAAAGTTGGTACTAATATGTCTTAGAATAATGAATATAGATCTAAACGTTCAGTTACCATGTTAATATATGCCATTTTTTGGTGATTTCTTTTATTTTTCAGATCCTTGAAATGACAGCACCACGGTTACCAGCAGGTCCAATTACAAAGAACTTACAGTTGCCAAGGAACAGATATGACACTCTTGGTCTACTTTGTGTCATTGTGGGTGGAGTATTCCTATTTTGGTATGAAGCTTTTCACATACTACCCACATACTACCCAGAAGTCAGCAGTACCCCCGAGGAAGAGAAAGCCAGGGTTCAAGAATTGTTCTTTCATTATGCTGTGGCTGTGTACTTTGCCTTCACTATTTATGGAAATCTGTACAAAGTTGTGACAACCAACACGTCAAATAGTCGTTTCCGCTTTCTTTCAAGTTCACTACTGCCTGAAGGCTGGAGATACTGCTCTGAGTGTGACCTTAACCTTCCACCAAGGTCACATCATTGCAAACTTTGTGATACATGTATATTGAAGCGAGACCATCACTGCTGGTTCACTGGCTGTTGCATTGGTTATTACAATCAAAAATACTACATTGCCATGGTAATACAGATGTTCTCAGCAGCCTTGTACTGTAACATATTCAATCTCACATTCGTGGTGTCTGTCAAAGGACATTTAACACTTTACACATTTTTATCATACATAGGACCACACATGGGTTGGCTACTTGGTTACTATGATCTGTATGTTTTTCTAATCACACTCTTAACAACAGTAGGTACAGTGTTACTAGGATTGTTGTCATGGTTACTCTATATACAGATGTATCAGATAGTATTAGGTCAGACAAGTTACGAAAGTAAGAAAAACGTAAAAAAATACAACTTTGGAATATTACATAATTTGAAGGAAGTGTTGGGCAGGAGATGGTACTTAGTGTTCTTGTTTCCATGGATACCATCACCTCTCGTTGGAAGTGGAACACAGTTTAAGGTTAAGGATGAATAAAAACAAAATCATTTTTGTTCCTTTTCATATTGCAGTCATATGTACACAGTATTTATTAAATGCTAGAGACTGGAAATCACCGTTTCGTGAAATACTGAAATACAATACTGAAGGGTCCATCAAAGGCAAGGAAAGAATCTATGAAGAAAAAACGAAGAATTAATGATTATCATGTGATTTAACATTAAAGACAGTCAACTGTTGACAGACAAAACACTTGTGTTACAACAGGGTCCGTATATTACAATAATATACGGACCCTGGTTACAATAAAAAGCTGAAGGATTTTTCACTTAAAACATTGAACTGGTGAATGACATTATACAGTTTAATCTCAAGATACATAATGAAGATAGAATGGAAACGTTTGTAATTCAATGACATAGACATAAGTAGATTCTAGAGATATTTTTCTGTTGAGGACATGCTGAGGTAAGTGGCTTATATTTAGAATAATACATTGTACATCAGATGAACATGTGATTTGCTTGCATGTCTTATTAGGTATTAGTACATTACAAATTTATATTCCTGTATACATTGTCAAAGTAAACAAACATGAAACCATTATCTGTATAATGATGCATCCGGTAATATTGGTTTATCTGGAGTTTGTATTGGTTACTTGCTTAGTGGCTATAATCATGATTAATGGCCTATAGATTCAAGTTCAGCCACATTGATATTTCTTTTCAGTTGTAATTTACAAAACACACTTCCTTAGCAGTGAAAGAATAGCTTGATAATGTACTTCATTTTTTACGTAAAAACTTTTTTAACATGTTTAAGTCTTTTGATAAGGCTTGTTGAAATTTGGAAACGACTGTATATTTCTTATAGGGCTTGCAACAATGATTTCTTCCATCATGTCCATGTTGTCATTGATCTGGTACACACTAGAAGATTGCAAATTTTATTACAGTTTTCTTTGCACTCAATTTTGAACGATTTAAAAAGAGCTAGCTGCTAACATATATAGTGTTTGTTACTAGATCTGTCCTGTTGACAGGATTTTGTAGCCATGTATGCAAACACTCTTAGAGTAAGACCAAACTGATCTTTTTCTCAGTTTGAATAAGGCAAACTTGAAGCTCTTATTCTACTAGTCAGTTATGCAAACTTCTGGAGATAGTTGACCATCCTGAGTATTGTTTGTTTACTTTGACAATGTACAAGGAAAATGCAACAGACCAAACGACCGACCGCCCGAACCAACGAACGACCAACCATACCCCCCAAAACTTTGTTCGGGCGGTCGGTCGTTTGGTCTGTTGCATTTTCCTTGACCGAAGAATAACTTGAAAACTACTAGTTGGAATTCAATACAACTTCATACAATGGTCAAGTAAATTGAGAGGAAGTGCAATGCACAAAAACCATAACTCTATCTTGACTTATCACAGAGTTATTGCCCTTTGTTACTTTTCCTTGTCCGGAACTTAATTCAAAAACTACTAGTTGGAATTCAATACAACTTCATACAATGATACAATGGTCAAGCACAATGAGAGGAAGTTTAGTGCACAAGAACCATAACTTGACTAATTACAGTTATTACCCTTTGTTACTTTTCCTTGTCCAGAGCACAACTTGAAAACTACTTGTTGGAATTCAATACAACTTTACACAATGGTCCAGCACAATGAGAGGCAGTGCAGTGTACAAGAACCATAACTCTATCTTGACAAGTTATTGCCAAGAACAATATCTCTTATTTTAGTTTTTGTTTTGCAAAGTATTCTGTTACTACAAACTTTCTCAGTTTATAAAGCAGTCTTTCGGTGTTATTAATCACATATTAGTGAAAGGTCTAGTTAAAGTTCTTACTTAGAAGTAGGGGGCTGTATTTCCTTTCTGGTTTTTACTATGGTCCTTGGCAGGATCTATTTTTTTGGCCATTTGCAGTCCAAAAGTGACCAAAGTGTCTATAAGTGACCAAAAGAAGCTATAGACTAATGCCTGCCTCCATTTCCTCTGGATTTAGCATTATGCCCTGGTTATGTGTTTGTCAAGGTTTTGATCACTATCTTACATGTCAGACCCATTTTCCCCCAAAAGCTACAATATCATCAACAATTGCCCGGGTATACTTTGTACTAGCACACATGCCAATATGGCTTTTCAAAACTGCAATCCAAAACTTAATGCTAGAAGAATTCAAAACTTTGTTTCGTCAAAATCGTGTCATTATAGATTGTACAGACACAGACACCTTCATCACTGGACACTTGTACTTGATTCTCGGGTCTTTTCTAGTTACAAAGGGACTACAACTGTTAAGTATTTATTAGGTAAACTTTTACCACTTACTTTACGTTACTTGTCCTATCAATTAGTTTTTGATAATAGCCAGCTTAATGGCAAATTTCAAACAGTCTCTTGCATGGGCCTAAAAAAATCAAATTTTTATGAAGTACTTGAAAAAGAAATTGACTACTTTATACTTTACCTTGTTCCACAAATCACTATAAAAATAGATAACTTTTTCTCGCAGTATCTCCGCTTCCTTTCGTTTATTTTCAAGTTTGGCTTTCTGAACTACGGTATCACATGTTTTCACAGACATCTTCCCAGATCTACTGGCCGTCTCACTCCTTAATGCACTCAGTCTTATGTCACGTAAACACTTTATCTCTGCTATCAACAACTGCTTTCGCCTGGCATAGTATTCATTACTAACAGCCAATTCATCAAGCGACTCGTTAGTGCGGGTTTGCTGTAAAAAGTTCTGGTACAAGTCATTCTTTGCCGTGTATGTCTGGATGCAAAGGTTAAGATCAGATTCAAAAGCTCTTCACCTCTCATAATCAAGATCTTCACTATCATATTTATGAATGTTGATAATTATTGTTTCTATATCATACCACACATGTTCTAAATTATCAGACAGTTTAAGTATTTTATCTTCATACAATTCTTTCCTGGGTTCTTTCCTGCCTTTCTATTTCTTCTGGAGGAACTCCATCTTCTCTGTCCGCCATAGTTGTGATGGTCTTTTTACTGTCGCGCTACCGAGTTGGATAACAAGACGCACCAGGTTTAACCTTTTATTGCGCTTGATGCAATTTATATGGTAAAAAGCAGAAAATACGCAAATACAAAATGTGAATACACTTGACTAACAGAAAGAAATACAAAGAATACATGAATATTCAACTCTAGTATACTGTCCAGCCAGTGCATGTATAAATCTAACTCAAAACCACCTAAGTTAACTGTGAAGCACCAATGTGTACCAGCAAATACTGGAGGAGTCTGTTAACTACCTTGAAGATACTTGGTAGGAGTCCATTGGGCAATTTTATATACCAAGTATCATAGCTAATTTAGCTCTGTATTGTGGGTTTTAAGAAGATATTATGATCAATAATTGAGGATGAATGTCTCAGACACACCCAATTTTAACCCTGAGGCAGGGACCAATAAAGCAATGCAACATACCAAATATCTAAGCTGTTATTAAAGATTTTCAAAGTTGGTACTCATTTATTATTTCTGTGTAAACTATTACCGTAAATAATTTTGATCCCCTGGGCAGACTCACTATGAGCATCTGTATTATGGCTACTGCATACATCTAAAGGGAAACACTGCACTGTATTTCTGATAATTTGCACTGTGTATGGCTGTGATCTATTTGTAATAGAACACATGATCTATCTACAATAGAGAACAGTTACAATAGCGCAACAGAACAAATGCGCCATTTATTGTTCCACAAATAATGACTCCTCAAACTTATTGTGAATATTACAATAATTATTCATGTATACCTGCTTACAACTTGCACATGCACAAAATTGATATGTCCAGTAGCTAGGACAGGGAACTGTTGAACTTGCTGGTAACCTCGCCTGTTAGTATTTTGGTTTCGGTGCAAATAATGCACGGATGGCTGCTGTTAGTGCAAAAGCCTGATTATTTCTGGAATGATGAGATGCTGGTTCTGAATTTTTCCTACTGTGTAATTGAACTATTTCTGCTTTCAAGCAGTGCTTCCGCTGCTTGTGGCAGAAGTTCAGCAGCTCTTTGCTGGCTCATTTCCAGAAAAAAAAGTATTCAAAGTTTTCTTTGTGAACTCTCACAAAAGTAAACAGTACTTGATTATTCTTGTTAGCCTTTACCCTGCTAAATTTCTAAAATGGACTGATTCATATTTCAGTTTGGACTGTACCACGGAATGTTTATAGGCGTGCTCCGTAGGGATGAGTATTGCCAGAAAGCAACACTGCATTGCGATACATAATGCAATATATTGAGAGAATAACTCTTAAAGTATTCAACTTGCTTATAATATGGTAATGAAGTAATTGAATTTATCCTTTGGCAAAGTAATTAATATTTAATTGTTTATTTTTATAGTTTTGAGATCGAATAATATACTGCCCGTTCTTACATTGTCTACTCTCCGTCATTGTCATCACGGGAAAAGCACACAGCATATTCAAACTCAAGTTTCACATAATAAATGAGTAGAAATTACAGTTTTTTATTTACTCAATGATAGCAAACAGTGCTGATCAAGATCTACACTTATTGCATAGAGGCAGACACCCTTGTCACCAGCAGCTTAAGGATCAATGCAGAGATGTGTTGGGCTGACATTGAGCACCCCCTAAACTCCAGAAAGCACGTATGAAGGGCCGAATATTGGCTATTATATCTTAGCTATCTTAAAAATTACAAAATGCAGTGCATTTATTATTGGCTTATAAAACAAATATTGAAGTTATGCATTTTGCTCTTCATTAGGAATTTGGTTTCACAACACATTATTCCAAAACTTGAAACTAATGTTAGTTTACCAATTCTGGCTACCAACTTTAGGTGGTGACAGGGTTAACAGTGGTTATTGTGTCTGACGCTCAACCAGAATGTTGTGGGTTTGAGTTCTACTGCCACTGAAGTCACGACCCTAACTCCTAATAAAGACACCAATACTGGTTTTTCCCAGATGTGGACTAGAAAGTGACTTGATATCCAAGCTTTCTTGACAATCAAGCTAAAATTAATTTTGTATGAACTACCGTATTTCCCCGTGTATAATAC
>JAUMHA010424371.1:0-10193 GCA_032359765.1 Saxidomus gigantea | reverse complement strand
CACCATACATTTAATCCAACATTACTAATTATTGCAACCCCCATTCCATTTGGCGGCGTTCAAACATTTGACTTGTATCTACATTGAGAATAACTACATGGTTTGTAATGTACGCTGCGTTTCCTTAAATATTTTTACCGCAGAATAGCGATTTTGGTGCCTAAATGTGGTGCGAGAGTGAGTGGTCTGGCTTGTTCAGTTTGTATTAATTGGTCGTTTGATAATAAATGTTATACATTCATTTACAGCACAGTGTCCTCGGGTATCAACGCTATTGCTCTGGTATTCATGGCAGACATTGTTCAACCAGCATACATAAAAATAAAAGGACATGCATTACAAGAACCGAAGGCAACCATTATCTCAAAAATAATAGGTACGTTTTTCAAAATCTTTTACAGAGTTGTCGTTCCTAACGTTTGACTTCATCTGTGTAAGTGTCTATAAAATTTATATACAGCATTCGATTCTTGTTATCTTTAAAACGGAGCATTAAATACTTAAGAATTATTTTTTCCCCAAATTTTATGCTTTTCAATTCGACTTTTAAAGTAATGTGTCTGAAATAAATAGAACTGTCGCTATAAATATAGAGTGTCCCGACGAGTCGGTCCAGTTTGATTGATTGAATATTGGCTTGAAACTAATCTATTTTATTGTACAGTTACAACTTACAATTAGTACTATCGCTGCTTTTTTTTTACAGCTGTTATAAGCGGCGGTGTCACCATTGGTTTGGCTTTTGTCGCAGAGTTGTTTGGAAGTCTAATTCTGCAGGTTGCACTCAGTATATACGGTATGATCGGCGGGCCACTGTTGGGCCTGTTCATCTGCGCTATGTTTATACCTATGGTGAATGAATGGGTGAGTTCCATATTTTAACATTTCATCGTCAAGTGTTTTTGATTAAAACTTGTAAGTAAATATATGTATGATTATTACATGTCCTTTAATTATATATAGGGAGCTGTCGCCGGGCTTCTTGTTGGTCTAATTATGTCCTCATGGCTGTCCATTGGAGCAATTCTCATGGCTAACGAAAACACACCTCCGCCGCCTATCTGCTCGTCAGTAGACGCTGCCGCTAGTAATATGACAAATATGACGTCAGTTATGACGACAGTGACCACTACTGTGATGAGCAATATGACAGATCCAGTTGTTCTGGAATCTAAAAGGTTTGTAGATTACATGGTATATTAGAATATTCTTTCATTTCTTTCTTTTTAAATGCACTGTGTACTAGAAATTGACAATTTGCACGTTGTTTGTGGTTTAACATATATATAAGTACAGTCTGGCATGAAAAATAGACTCGCGCACTTTTCAATCCTTCGAAATCGTTAACGGAATGAAAAACTACTTAACAACACCAAGATAAGTTACATATACGTTTCAAAATCGTTGATACTGTCATATTTTTTTGCATAGTCATATTGTACCATACGTCGATTTTGGAGGCTACAATCCATCTGCGTTGATATTTAACATGAAATATGTAAATGTACACTTCATTGTAATAACGTTTTAACTCACAGGAAGCTATTTACACATTGTCTACACCTCTGTTTTCTTTTAATTGTCAATGTTTTTGTTCTTTGTGTTCATGCGATCAGTGGTCTAGAAATGTTCTACAGTATATCCTACCTCTGGTACAGTACCTTTGCCGTATGTGTAGTGATTATCGTCGCTGTGCCAGTTAGCTGTCTTACAGGTATACTGTTAGTCTCTTATTGTATGTTCAAGAACCTATGACGATATCAATATAGATAATTAGATATTAATCGACAACTCTAAAATGGCAGTGTAACCATCTAGATAAGTAAGTCTTGAACTTGTCTACATTTTTTTCAAAACCACATCTCCGAAATCAATAGATTTATGTTGATAAACTGTTTTGAGGGCCTCGTTCTGGCATCATCTAAGAATTTATGTATCGGTATTTCAGTAATATTACCAAATTTTCCTTTTAATAAGATTAAACTTTGTTGAGCTAAAGAAGCATGAAATTCAATTTTAAGAAAGAAACAACGTTTTTCGAGATCGTTGAAATATAAAGATGGTACCAAAATAAGCGGAAATAAAAGTCTACGTGCACGTATGTGCTAAAACAAGAAGGAATACTGAAGAAACATGTTTATAAATTGTCAAACGTACCTTAACACTCTGCGTTTGTTGGTGGCGAGCAATTCAGTACATTTAAACCGTGTTATGACTTCCTATCCTTGTGTCATATATTATATATATGTGTTGTGATTTAGTATATTCAAATAAAGAATATGTTTAATTTGTAATGTAATTTACAGGTGGAACACGTCACAAGCCAGTTGATCCAAAATTATTATCACCAATGTATCACACTCTGAAGAGTTTCTCTTCTATCAAACAGAAAGATGACGTTTATAAGGTATTTATCATGATTAGTACATTTTGTGCATGCATTTCTGTAGAACGTGCGGACGCCATGCCATTTTAATTGAGCGTACTTGCAATATGCAGGTCAATGGTGTAATACGCAGTTGAAATGGTAGACTTTTAGATTTTATGATGAAATGTGTAAAAGCAATTAAATGGATGTGTTGCTTTTGTCTTCACACCAGATTTATAAATTTCAGGAGAAATCAACCCAAAACGGAGACGCCCCCTCAACGACAGTATTATAAAACTATATAAGCTTAAATATAAAAGTTGGTAAACTAGTTGCGTTTACTTTTCTGTAGCTGTTTTTTGTTCCCTTAGAGTAACTAACCTAAGCTTTTTTGTTTTATATAGTACATTTATACATTATATTTTAATTTTATGTCTTGAACTATAATCCCAACAAAGTGGTCGGTATAAAGTGTTGCTGATGTTCGTGCTGCTGTCTGTGCGTCCCGAAATCTTGTAGGTGTCAAACCTTTAACTACCTTGATGTAGGAAGGACATCTGGCTGCAACCAGACTTGCCAGAATTATAGCACCTTGTTGAGTATATAGTGTATTGCAAACACAGTCTGTTGAGTTTGTGTGACACTTAACTCTCAAAATGTATGACACAGAGCTGCGAAACCTTACAGTAATGTTTATCAGGATGTAAAGTTTTTCGTTTAGCCACACATGATTAAGGCAGAGTTACATGACCCTTGAATTATTGAAAATCAGCATATTGGGATTGTGTTGCGCGTCATTCCAAAAGTGTGTAATCTAGAGTTATGAAATCTTACGGTAATGTTCATCAGGATGTGAAATTATACACGTGGGATTTTGTTTGTGGTTGCGCTTATTAAAAGCAAAGTTTTAGTCGTTGAATCAGTAAAAATAGGCATTTTTGAACTTGTGTTGTGCGTTTGTTCAAAAGCATTTGGCCCAAGACTAACAGTTGTGTTCAAAATGTATAGTTTTGTTCCCGACTATGCCCAGTTAACGTGCAGTTATGACCCAAAGTAAGGGCATTCGTGTCCTATGGACACATTACTAGTTTATAATAATAATGTTGTGGAAATTTGGAGTATTATTATTTACATCATTTGTAGTTTATGTCCTTCATTCATTCTCTTTTCATTTATTCATTGTCTATTTAAAAAAATATTCTTATACATATATCATGAATAACTGTCACAGTATAATCACATATCTGATTTATTGTATATCTTTTAGATTTTTCTTAGTAACATTCGTTATGTGAAGCTATTTGTGATATATCTTATCTGCGTTTAGTATTATATCGTGATTTAATATTTCTTTGCACAAGTTCAGTTGCAGATTTGTATTTTAGCATTTTATTTTAAGTTCGTTAATTTCTGTCTATCTTGAGTTACAATTTTTTTTTCAGAAACCTATTCGTTAGATATATACATATATATTTGTTCTCGTATTCCACTGACTTTAAGTAGTGCAAAATAACAGTTCAAGGTCAAACTAAAGTTTGTATTTACTGTTATATACAATTAATTTTATATGTTCAATTGTTTAGCCTTTCATTTAGAAGCTGAAGAATTACTAACACCTGAATAAGTTTGAAATTTCCAAATCTGTGAGAGCTGAATATTTGTTTTGTTTTTGTTGTGCTGCTCAAATGCTGTAATACCTATATTGTATTGATGTTAGTGATGTAACAACTTCTTTTAAAATATAATATAATCATTTTTCAGGACCAGAATGGGTTGATGAGTGATGAAAATGACTACACGGTCTATGCCATTAATTCAAACATCAATTCTGAGAAGATCCCCATCACTGACATATACACGCCTGGCAATACCACTAAAATGTAGCTAGCAAGGAATGCACACTTTGAAGCAATGTGCTAAAATCATTTTAGTCAAACTGTTTATATTAGAACTTGTATGAATACAGATTCTCGTTGTGAAACATTATAAACCGACCTAACAACAGATGTTACTTCATTATGCCAATATTTATAAATTTGTTTGTATATTTTGTTATTATTTCACTTATTCTCTCATATTGAATTATTATTTATGTGCATTGTGATCGCTTGATGTCCTTCGTCTATTTGTTCAAATTTACCTTGTTTAAACCCTAGAGACCAAATGTTGCACCTGGTCATTATAAATTGGTCAGAATGTTTGTCTTGATGAACTTTACGTAGAGTTTGAGACATTAAGTCACTCTGTCAAATCATAAAAATCTTTGCGAACAGTCTACAGTCCATGCTTTTACCAAATCATCATAGAGTTGTACGAATGTGTGTCGAAACTTGGTCACCAGAGGTCAGAAACTTAGTTGCCTTGTCAAGTAATATAAAGCTGTATGAAAATCTTCAGAAAATGGATGCGAATGTATGTATTGTGGTTCTCAAAATCGAACTAAAACGTTACATCAAGATTTTGTCACCAGATCGAATCATATAGAGAAATACTGTGAACACTCTAGATGCTACTTTTCGTAGCCTATTGTCACAAAAAAATAATAAGGACGTTTCGTTTTGATAAACACTTATTTTTAAAAACGAACTCATAACTTGGACATATTCAATTAAAACCAGGTCACTGGGTTACATAATAGAAACTTTGTGAACAGTCTAGAATAACACTTTACACAATAATCGGACTGTTTATACTAACTAATTTATTTTCGCTTGTTATACCAATTCTTACAGCTGTCCTTTTATCGTCATGAACCCTTGGTCTTGTTCGTACCGAGGTCTTCTTTGTTTATAATCAAGGTAACTGGAGCTAATAAGAAAAGAAACACCATGTAAACATTCTATACTCATTACATATTTAATCATTATGAAAGTTTTTATGAATTTGTGTCAATCACAAATGTTTAATTTGCATCGGAGATGTTCTGTGTCGACTCGAGTGAGCGTTATAGGTATAGATTTACGTTCTTGTTTATTATCCGCTTGACACAGGGGACGTGCGTTCATACTTCTCTTGATATTGAAGATCTTACACGGGTACTTTTATTTTTTTCTGGTTTATGGTTTAAGACTAATTTTAAGATTGTGATGATATTATTTGACAAAACATTTATTATATATTTTATTGATAAATCAGGAACTTCATTCTGATCTCATCGTTTATATTAAGTGTTAAACTCTCGTATATTTAACTTTACAACTTACATATTGTATTACATTATCCCTCAAGTTTGTTGACTTTATTTGCCTTTGATATAAGTGATTTTTAGGGGGCAATGGTACTTTAGTGTTTTATTGCCACAAACTCTACTTGTCATAAGAACACTGTCTTAAGATTAACAACTGGCTATATTATGTGCGATTTAACGGGCGTTAAGTACTTTGTCACATCAGCTGGTTTAGCAGTCGTTGTATAGATGTTGGTTTAAATGGTATTTATAATTCAATAAATGCATATACAATATTCCTGTTAAATAACAGCAAGGATCGAGTAGAAAGCTCTAAGCTTATTTAAGAACTCTCTCTTGTATAGATGTTAAGTTTTAAATGTTAAAGTTAAAAAAAAAAATTAAGTCTGAACACCGTGGATCCTGTTAATACAGATCAAGGAAAAACGTAACAGAGCTGTTCAGTTATCTTTATATATTTCGCCCAGTATAACAAATTTTCTTGAAACGATATGCAAACAACTTGGCAGACGAAACAGAGTAAAATAAGGCACGTGGTACCGGGTATGTGTAGAAACATAACTATTCGCGGTGACCATCTGTCGGCGAAAGATATTTACGATGTATTCTTATATGAAATATTGCTGTTTGCGTCTCAAATTCATTGTACTGATTTATCTAAAAAAAAAAAGAGCTGTTCTGAAGGAATTTGTCTCTGCACAATCTACAAATATTTGTCATCGGATCAGTGTTCGAGACGTGTGCTGTGTAATATTGCTATTGCTGAACAGTGAAATGTTTTACTTTAAAGCTTTTTATGGGTTCTCTGAACTGTTTTTGTGAATATTTATCAGTTTTATTTGTATCATTGTTTATGCACTATGTAAATTCTGAAAAAGAAATGTACATGTTATTCTCCAGTGTTACTGGTATTTTATTTCCCATTTATATTACACAAATATACAACACTAATTTTTAACAAATCTCCAAAACGATCGACCATCGGAAAGATAAAGATTTGTTCTAAATATTTGATATATGTATGAAAGCAAAACTGAGAAGTATGTAAAACATAACATTACTGTGCAATTATCCACATTTCCATACAAATGTCTGTCTGTGTGTGTGGCAAATTACTGCTGTGATACATTAAATATCCCACAAGTATCCCATAGTCATAACCGTTGAAGAAACTTGGCAAATAGTTTTAAACAATGAAGCTCGATATGTTGGGTGTAATTTGGTATCTTGATTCGACATAAGAAATAGTATAACATTAACAAAACACAAACATACGGGCGACACTAGTTCAATCAAGAGAGGTGACGACCATTGCTTTAATAAAATCGCCAACTTTGATTCCATAGTCAGGAAAACGAGGATTAATTTGAATGCTACTAAAGGACAGGCTAAAGATATGTACAGATGTAGAAACATTTATTGCTTTTATTATCAAATTTGCTAAAGCTACGTATGATATAAAATGTGTAAGCCCTTTGGAAAATTTTGACTTCCCACAGAAACGATGATAAAATAAAGCTACACTAATACCTTTTGTCACAAATCACAGTACTAACATTTGGAATAAAGTCCATATCAGATCGAGGTGCTGATTTGTCAAAAATAAAAAGCAGACTTTAGAATAGATAATATCCATTAGATCTACATGTATTTAGAAATTGTTCAACGGAACTTACTTGAGCGATGTAGAGTCTTTAAGTTAATGGTTCGTCCTGCTTATAAATGAGCTCTTCTTTCCCTTTGGAATTTGTAAAGCAAGGGACAGTCGACAGACGCAAGCCATTATCAGTGAAATTCTTAAAGTGACAACCCTCATCTGATACTATTTCTATTTTACAAATTAGTTCAATTGATCACATGGTTTTATAACAAACATCTTCAAATATGAAAAAATGATAAAAATATGCTATCAAAATAAGCAGACATTTTTCAAAATCAAAACATTACTCTATCACTTAATTATCAACATTATGACAGATACTTAGTTTAGACATCTAGTATTCTAGATAAAGCTATTACTTTAAGGCCACGTGTTTCTTTTTGCTTCAGTTTTTTGTGTTTCAATAAGTACTAACCAGTCTGAGGTGTGTATTGTATCATTTGTTTTATACTAATTTATTAAATCTCGATCGTGGAACATGTTTTTACAACTTGATATAACAGTCGCTCTTGAAACTTTTAATTCTTATGGATTCAACCTCGAAGATCGAGCGGGGCAATGTGATATTATCGTGCCTTATTAAGGGCACTACCACTATATGGCACTGGTAGGATTCGAACCCTGGATCCTCCGATCCTGGGGCGAATGCACTGCCAAGGCCTAATGGCGGCTCCACAATTCATCGTCATTTGTTACAGAACCGCTACGTTTATAATTGTAATGGTGTGATGAATTGAGTTCTATTTACATGAAAGTATTTCGATCTTTAAAACTCAATGATTTTGTTATTATTTATAAATCTTGTGTAACCACCAACATACATAGCCACAAACGTATCAGTAAAAGAAAACATTAATATCATTTTATATATTCGCTTGATGATATTTACAATACTAAAGAATAATAACGAAACCGTAACCCTGAAAATGATGTAAAGCCTTCGAAACATTTACCATAAAGCAACTACTGTTACTTTAGTAGGTTTTGAAAACATACTAATACAAATATATGACAGTTCTGGGAACATAACATTCGATATATCTTGTTAATGACGTTGATGCGTCTGCAATTATTTAATTGATCTTTTATTCAAGTCGTATTTAATAACAGTCGATATATGGGAGTATTAGCACTTTCAAGTACAAAAACAAAATCCCCACATTCCTGCAGCACAGAAGGTGCGTCTCAATTTTTATTCACATCTATCATAGTAATGTGAATGTGTCCTAGATTTGACTTGCCAAATAGTTTTATTTGTGATTACTTCACGGTGTTATGCAACCTTGCAGGACTTTCCAACATCTAAAAGAACTTTCCATCCAAAAGCTCAATATAGAAACGGCACATTGATACGTAAGTGGTTTAGCAATACTATGCGCCGGATAGCAAGGTTAGAGGTATTCAATGAAAAGGGATCATTTTAATAAATTGGAGTATGAAGTAAAGCAATTAAATATAGTTGTACAAAGTAGAACTACAAAATGTTTCTTTCGTGTGCTTTTAACAAATAGTTAAATTCTTTCAAAGCTAGTGCAGATGTAATAAACTACTACAAAACAGTTTTTTTCATATCTAGTGAAGACTTCCTTTTGAATTATAACGCAGAAGCATGAACTTGTCCCTCTAAAGCACATGTTCCCATTAGTTACTTTATCTAACTTCAGATGTCCACTTCTGGCAATCACTTTCAATCCGAACAAGGAACCAATCTGAAGAAAAAGGAAAAAAAGATGCCGAACAGAGTTGTCAACTTTATTTGTTAAACTAGATATTTAGGTTTAGAAACTGTCGCATTGTTACGATTGTAAAATATTTATTTGTGATTGAGGCATCGGGCGATATGTTGATAGAAATCATTGTACACTCAAGACATATGCTGGGGAATATATACCTACACATCACATCAAGACATATAGAATATGGCGCTTCAGAACATTATTTTTAAACCAAACAGCTCAGCGAAATTAAAGAAATATTCAAGTTGCTTATGCCGTATCTCTGGCATGTAGTAATAATGGATGTTGATCCAAGACAACATAAATCAGACAGGACAGACGAATAGACGGAAAGAGATGAACATATAAAGGTGTATATGCGGCAGGAATTCTGCAAGGAAAGAGAGATCAGCGAGAGAAGCTAGAAAAACACACGTTATACATACTCAGCTTCTTTAATCTGAATCACCTCCCCGTTAACCTCGTCTCCCACGGCCTGAAAAAAGGGTTGAAAAATATTTATACAAAAGAATACAAAATATATAACTGGTCATACCAACTCCAACGCTGAAAAAAGTATAACTTTACGTCCAAACCAATGTTAGAGGGAATATAAGATAACCGCATGCTAGTTAATTATCTTAGATACCGGTATTTTAAGACATTTTCACAAAAGAGATTTCATTAGCCTACTGATCACAGAAATTCCAAACGTGCTCTTTCAATCTAGAATCTAATTTCTGCACAGTATAGGAATTCTAGGTATAACTGTTATTGGGTCGGTATCAATACGAACACATTATTTCATCCGTTTTTACGTCCTGTGATCTTTTAAAATTAAACATGGTATTTTATGACACAAAAAGCATAAAGGATGGATTTATAAAAACAGAAATAAAACCCTTTTAGAAATCCTATTCCTGTCTGAAATATAAACTGAACCCGGCATGTTTTGCTTTACGAAAGCTCGTAATGCTTGCGATAAAATATTGCCAGAACAAAACCACTGAAATAGGCAGGTACAATTACATTTCTGGAACAATGAGTCTGTATATTACGGAAGCCCAATAGTGCCACTTTGTTTGTTTTCTTAATTGATTTTTTCAACATAACTAAGTTGAAAATTCAAGATAGTAAGTTGAATATTCAAGATACTAAGTTGAAAATTCAACTTACTAAGTTGAATATTCAACTTAATAAGTTGAATATTCAAGATACTAAGTTGAAAATTCAACTTACTAAGTTGAATATTCAAGATACTAA
>JAUMHA010424360.1:0-10194 GCA_032359765.1 Saxidomus gigantea | reverse complement strand
GGCATTGATCTGCCTGTTACAGATCACAAAGAAAATGTTCGCACCTTATTTATATAATTATGCTTTCAATTATTTCAAACACTTTTTTTCAAGGTCCTAATAAAAGAACTATTAGATTTTCAACCATGATCAGCCCTAAGGCTTTATATCAATAAAGTCAGATTTCCATGAAATGTTATTTGAGATGTGTTCAGTGTATTTTGTGATATTGTAAAATTTTTGGTAGTGCATAAATGTTTTCCAAAGGCAGAGTATAATATGAAAAGTTACTATGTCGTTGAGAAGAGGGCTAGAACTGATGGAAATGGACTTCTCAATTTCATGACGCCTAAGACTAAGAGAATCCGCACCAAATTGGGGGATAATGTAAAACTAAAAGTTACACAAAGTTCCTCAAAGCAGTAATCGAGTTGCATATACATTGTACCTAAAAAGGCGTTATAACGACTTTTTTTTCGCCTGATAACGCCTTTTGGTTCGCTCTATTACGCCTTTTTGTTCGCGTTATAACGCCTTAATTCCGCGTTATCACGCCTTATTTCCGCGTTATAACGCCTTTTATTTCGCGTTATAACGCCTTAATTTCGCGTTATTACGCCTTTTGATTCGCGTTATTACGCCTTTTTTTCGCGTAATTACGCCTTTTGTTTCGCGTTATAACGCCTTTTGTTAGCGTTATAACGCCTTTCTTTCGCGTTACTACGCCTTTCTGTCGCGTTATAACGCCTTTATTAGCGTTATAACGCCTTTCTTTGCGTTATTACGCCTTGTTTCGCGTTACTACGCCTTTTTCGCATTATTACGCCTTTTTCGCGTTATTACGAATTCACAATTTTTTTTTCTTTCGAATGGTCCTAATAGGCTTTCGTATTAACGGTACCAAAAGATTTATACGAATTCAGTAAATTTCAAATTTTACATTGTGTATTTACATTCTTTGCTCTTACATTTATTCATTATCAACATACATAAAAGCCTTTAGAATAACTAATTGTGTACCGTTCAAAACATAGTGATGCAGTATAATTCAATTTTACATTTGTACATGTATTTGTTCTTACTTATAGAAGAATATCAAAGTATTACGCCTCGTCATCATAACTAGTATCATACGTGTAGTTATTTGAAATGGGTACATGTAGCATTTGTCATGTATTTGTTTAATAGCATGATACTGTACGCAAGATATATCATAAATCTAACACAGTATAGCGATAACATTCTAAATGACAATTCTCAATATCAAGTTTTTATTAGTGTTCTTGATACTTTTCGTGCATTGGCATTACGAATTAAGGTAAGAGTGTATTACATTACAACTGTCAGAAATCTAGAAGCGTTCCAAATCATGTCCAATACTTTGAAATTGCTTAACTGCTTACCAAATATTTTTTTAATGGCATCCTGGTTGTTCTTGATGATTGCCTTTTGTG
Organism: Saxidomus gigantea; assembly: GCA_032359765.1. Taxonomy (NCBI): domain Eukaryota; kingdom Metazoa; phylum Mollusca; class Bivalvia; order Venerida; family Veneridae; genus Saxidomus; species Saxidomus gigantea. The sequence goes on along the minus strand of JAUMHA010424360.1, from coordinate 8,761 downwards.
AATTTCTCAGCTCCTGTATTTTCTCTTCCACTTTGCCAATATATGTTACAACTTGTGTAACTGCAGTTTGTGCCCCATCGGAGAACTGTTGTTACAAATCAAAGCTTAATGTTAATTACATAACCAAAAGATGTGCACTTTGTTTTCAGAAACGAGGATATTTTAACTGAACAACAATATGTTTCCAATGAATGCACATCAATATGTTTAAACTAGTCATTTTATAGATAGGTTAGTACGTATTGTGTTATATAATTCTGCATGTATAGCAGGCGTGTGTAGCGGGTGTCATCGTTGCAATGCGTCGCATGTGTATGCCTTTTATACAGTCTATCATATCATATAACCTTCACTATATACGATACACGTTATATTTTGCGAGAGAGAAGTCACGTTTAGAATTGTTGATCCTGTGTATTATATTGATACTTACTAAAGACATAAAAAACGTTTGGAGAATAAATAACAGATCATGGACACTTATAAAATCAAACATTCCACAGCAGAGAGCATAATGCAATAAGACATAGATTAAATATTGTTGAAGATACCTCGACTTTTCCTACTTTGAAGTATATCCTGTTGGTTCTACTAAATGGTTGTTTTTAATTATATCAATTTTAAACTAAACCGATGTTTTCCAATCATGTACTGTACAGTCCCCTTTGGGTTTTAAACAGACATTGTTTTGTCCAAAACAAATATAACAAAATTAAATCAAATTAAACCTACAGAGGCAGACATAATACAACCTCAAAGCAATAGAACTATGAGACCGTTAATGTGAACTTTGTCCACCATGTACGAAATATAGTGCATTGTTTTAGATCGCAAAGTGTGCCTTTATCGTGTGGGGAACGCAATTGTAGCATACATGTATCATGCGAGCAACATGCCTGTGTCGTGAACATTGTGTAGCAACCGTTACTTTCCGTATACTATACACGATAATCACTCAAAATACTTCATTAAGTTTAAATCTATGAAACATTTTATCATTACAAAAATAATTTCGTCCTATTGCTGTAACAAGATATAATTATGAATGCACTCGAAATACCAATGGTTCATATACGTTTAAAAACTGTTGATGATTTTTTGTAATCGCCTACATTTCGTGACATTTAAACTACATTGAAATTTCTTTGACAGGTAGATTGCATTGATACTACTATAGTAAAGTTGACGGGACAAATGTTAATTTAACACCGATAAAGTAAATCGACCGTCAGTTCTCAATTTCAAATATGTCATTTTTCAGCTATTAAAATTTCACTTTGATTGTCATTGTTAATATTTGGTAGAAAATGATCAATATTTATTTTTGTTGTGGGTTTACAATTTTTAATATGCAGACATTTGCTCACTTTAATTAATTTTTAGAATACATTCAAATTGGAGAATAATAAGTTACATAAATTCAACTTTATAACTGCATTTTGATTTAACACATATACATGTAATCATCGAAATTTATTCTAAAACGCTTGCTGTTGTGTATCAGATATACACCCTAGCCTTTAGAAATAATATATCCCCTAATGTATGACAAGCCGATAACTGAAAGATATTAAGCTGTAAGAAATTGCTTCTAGTGATTGTTTTCCTAACTTTTCGACTTAACACACCTTTCCTTAAACTGGTTACGATTATTAAACAAAGATATCAGGAAATTCTGTTTTAGTTTATGCTCTATTATTTGTGTGTTTGTTCCTTCTATGCATTACGCTGAATTAGCTGTTGGGCGTCTTTGATATTGTTCAGTGAATTGATTTATTGCACTTACGAACATAAAAAGGCTCGTAGCCTTATACCTGTAGTGGTTTAATATACCAATATCGTAGAGGTCTCATATAGAGTTAAAAACAGTCCTTAATATTGAATAGAATGTATACAAATGTATGATTAATATCAAACTACATTGTGTTTAGTAGAATATGTACATATAACGCTTCTATATAATTGGAACTATTGATTTATTATTTGATTTGCCACTGCATTATTCTTTAAACTACCACAATTGTATGTAGGATGTATACTTAATGATCTTCGACAAAAGGATTGGCACGCCGTTTAATTGAAGTCAACCATGTTTTAGTTTAGTTTATACTAATTTATTTTAGCTCGATTGCGAAAACAGCTTGTAGCCTATCGAGTCACTCTCGAGTTCGCTTTCTGGAAAAACCACTACTGGTGTCATATCAGGAGGTACGGTCGTGACCCCAGTGGGGCTCGAACCCACAACCTTGAATATTTTGCTTAATAGAATAGTATATGACAGACGAAGGTCCACTACTACTTTAAGTTTTATTGATTTACACGTGCCATTACTTCACAGCACAAAAGTCAAAATAAAACAACAACAGTAATTTGATAAGATAATGAATGCAATATACATTGGTATATAACAGAGGGTTAAGCGACAAGTTCACAAATATAATTTAATAATATAATTTTTACTGTTTACTGACACATGATACGAGAAAACGGGTCTCACCTTTCTAATACTGATGTTGTAAGAATCTATAGAATCCAAACTTCCAGGAGGTAAAGGGACTCTCCTGAAGTTTTCTATTTGTGTAGATAAAATTGAGATAGCTTTAACATCAGCCATATTATTTTATAGCAGCAAATAGCGAAATGCTACACTGATTTCATATACTTCCGTTTCAACACAAGTATAACTTCCCAGGTATAAACTCAATATGATATTTCAAATGTAATAATTTCTTAAAAAGTATTGTAAAGCTTTTATAATTGATCTAATGACAGATCAATACTTTCAATGTAAGTAAGATACGAGATCAACAGATCAACGCGTTTTTCTCTTCTTCCTGTTTGCGTAATATCAATAAAATATATTTATGGTTAAATTGAATGTTTACAATAGCTTATGTAAACATATTAATCTTTTCATTTTCAAGTTTCTATAAAATGACACTATACTTAAGTATATTAAGGATTGATTTTTTGACATGTTAGGCTAATCTATAATTAATTATTTCTACCATTTCAAAGAAAAACCATAATTGTTTTTAAATTCCTATAATAAACTCTTTTCTGTATTTATCGATTAGGAAGGATATTGGTGTGAATAGGAAGTTCCGCCAATGGGAGAACTATATTGGAATATCCGAATATATTGATCACATATTATTAAATCTTATTAAATATACAAGTAGATGCCGTAAAGAAATTTATCACAATATGTACATTCTCACTATTAATATGTGTACTTGCCTTATTAAAAATAATTTCAAAGATTGCATCTTGATGAAAATAAAACAAATCAAATGATTTGTAACATTTTGTTGTATATTAATATATTTATAATTAGAGCATTATAGTGCAGAACAACGTGCTAATTAATCTTCGTAAATCCGACTCGCTATATTGAAATCTTAGTTGTTTTAATAAAGTAAAGAATATGTTTAGTAGATTATACCAAATAACGTACCATGCTCATTTTCATTATCATAAATTTGCAATATTGTTTATTGCCTAACTCATTTCTTTTGATGCGATTTTTACGGATATGTTAAATAAGTTGATGTAACACAGATCTGTTGAAGGATAATCGGTTTGAGTAAGGCATCACATTTCGCGGCAGTTGATTGGACAAGATGCGCATATGGAATCAAATTGTGTCCCATGGCAATGTAATAGCGTCATATCCAGTCACTCGGACCTTGACCCAAAATATGTGATTCTTTTTTTAAAACAGTTTGGTCCTTGCTCAGGTGTACATATATGTAACCCATATGCGGGTGAATTTAGACATCAGGGACTTAATTTTAACAAAATTCGTACAGGTCTGCTTAAAAATGCAACAGAGTATATAACGAATGACCAGGTCATTTCCATGCTACGAGCTCATTACGAGTAGGTTTACAGTCGAAATTTCGTACGGAAATCATTTGATCTTACGAACATCGTACTGATCTTTTGAAATCGCAATACCTAAACCGTAAAGTATACGTATCTATTCGTAAAAAATCGTAACTCTACGTATAGTGCTTAATAACTCTTAACAATCCGTTAAACCACGACGTAAATGAAATCGTAAACATCACCTGAGCACTCGTTATAATCCATAAACAAATCGTAAAGCAAATTGTTTTCGAGACATTTACGGATTCGTGCGAGTAGTATACAGAGGGTTACGTGTTGTTGCGACCGGTTTACGATACTTACGGATTGTTCCAAGTTATTTACGAGTTATGTACGGAAAATGTTATCCGTGGACAATCGCAAAAAAGATTTGACATGTCAAAAACTTTATCTCTACTTTCACAGATCCTCACGAGTTGTGACGAGTTATTAACGCATACCAACGAGTCATGTACGGATGCTTGGGATTGACTACGAGTTGGCGATCCGTAAGGCCTCGTAAGAAAAATCTGTGTAAGTCAAGGGGGTATAAAGGGCTCGGGGATTCGGTGAAAATGTTTCAACGAGCTCGTAGAAATTTTCGAAGTTGTAAGCAGCTCGCAAGGTCCCCTCACTGACACCGTAAGGACCCCGGTAGAGCTCCTACGGGCTTCGCACGATGTCCGTGCAGATTTGGAACACCATGAGGCAAGTAAGAACTTGCCTGTGCTCGCACTACTATTACAGAGAAGTCGCATTGTCAACGTACAATGTCTGTACGATACTGCGGACAACGGGCGGGGAACATGCGATGTCCGCACATAGCTCACAGGGCTTTATGTTCGTCATATGGCCTCCGTACAACATCCTTCACGATTCAAGATGGTAAACCAGGAATATCTTGTTCCACAAAGAACTGTGGAGGTGTGGTACGAACATTCATGCCGCGTACAAGGTACGAGCTCCTTGTCCCTACGGATATCCTACGATTGCATCCCACAAAAGATCGGGCCGGTATGCATGTGACCAGAAGCTACGATTTTACGGAGACCGTATGCATTTTAGAAGTTGGTTGAATCGGACGATTTTATAAATCGTACGAATATGTGACCGAGGCTAAAGCTCTGGGGTTTTAAAACTTCTTGAATAAGTCTTATGTACAACAAATGACCCTGCGTGCGTGAATATTTCCCTACATTTCTTCATGCCTTTCTTCGATAACATCTTCCGCAAAGTATACAAAAATATGAAATGATAAACACATTCTAAATTGTAAACATTCAGTTCCAATATGGCGGTATCATTTGACCCAAGAACGAAAGGTCGTATTGCGTTCTCGATCACTTCCGAGAATTGGAATTTATGACGTCATTTGGTTGACTGCCGTAAAAAGCATGGCATGGAAGCGTAGGTGGGTCATGTAGCAACAAATGAAATTCAACAAATCCAACAACGAATAATTCTTTTTTCTTGAAACATATTAATAAAATAATAACAACAACAGAAGTGACAAGGTTAGCGAACACATTAACCCATCCACGACTACCCCAATTGTCATTTGCATTTATCATTAGCAAAGTAATTGAAAGTGTTAGTAGACCTAGATTATTCATGTACGATATATTTACCATTGATTTGAATTATAAAAGATTAGTGAAAGTAAATTTTCTATAGAGATTTTCATTTTATGAAAAAGAACATTTGTATTTCAAAGCCTGCAAAAAATGAAAATAAGATGTAGTGTACATAGCACATTCGAGCTTCCATAGTTCTTGTTTTGCGCGCGAGAATTTCCACTTCCGGTTGTGCCTCGCTTTGAAATATAACGCAGTACTCAGCTAAATTTAGTATTGTTTGTTACAAATACTTTTCGACTATTAAGGTCAGTTTAAAAGTGAGGATGAAAGTTGCATTTGTGAAAATGGTTAACAAAACTCATTGTTGTATATAAACAACAAAAGTCTTACCTTAATACGAAGCATACCTAAAGATAGTTTGGATTTTGGTCGGATATACCCAAGTGCGTCAGGTAAGGATTTCCTCCTGTCAAAACGCGTCATAATATCGGAAGGTCACGCGAATTTCGGAAGTGCTCGAGAAGGGATGTCGCCCGAGAACTCAATACGGGAGGATTCTTATTGTGTTGTTACTGTAACATTACAGTGTATACCGAACACATTAGCGCATTAATGAAGTGAACGTTGTTTTTCAGAAAAGAATAGTAAAGGGGTCACAATTGTTTCCTATAAAAAGATGTATTATTGTTTTGAAAAAAATTCTGAAGGCTAACTGTCGCCAGATATGTAGAGTGGAGGAAAGGACGTGTTTTTGTAAAGCAATAGTTCAGAGTAGCATTCTCACGCTAGACTATTGATGCAGTTCCTTGTGCTATTATGTTGTTAAGATAAAGCGTTTTTGCCGCGTCTATGATGCTTTGCATTTCTTGTTTGTCCTTAGACTGATATTGGTCACTTGTTTATGTAGATTCATCAAAAACTTTAATGTTCTTTAAATAAAATGCTGGTTAAAACCACAAGGCAACAAACTTAGATATTGTGAACGCATATCTTTGAAGTCCTGTTTCACGAGAAACCCTTTAAACTATCTATGTTAAAAAAAGTGAGGCTTAGAGCTTCCGTAGTTTGTATGTAGGATCGTCTTATGGTCCTCAAAATTGAACTCTTAAAATGGTTTTGTCAAAAGCTAAAAGGCATAGAGCTTAGAAATTTACTGTTCCCCCGAAACATAATTTTTTTGACCTGTCTTCAAACTTCAATGCATGATTGTAATTACTAGGTAAATGATCCCAAATGTTTTGAAAGGCCACAAGGAGCCGAACTTTGAAAATCGTTTCTACATGTTATTTGAGATCTATATGGTCCGCAGTCTTCAAACTATGAATGATTGTCTTATAGTGTAGATGAGTTTTATTGTTGTTTGGTCAGTATGTCAACGGTCAAATTAGATATTCCCCTATGGCTACAGATAGGGGAGACATTTCAAACACAGCGTCGAGTTATCATTGTTAACACTGGTGAAATCTGGACCTTTTGTTTTGTAAACAGATTTTAGCACTTTCCTTCAACTAACTTGACCTTTCTACCTTACTTCCCGCTGTTAGAATTTTGAAATTTATAATGGAACCTCTTAATATTACTATAGTTATGTTCTAAAGTTTGTTATTTTCATACAGCTTAAAAAATTATTTTTTACAAAAATCTGAGAGTGGGCAGCTTTTAACGTAATTTGAGTATTAGTGTGGGCAAGTACTAAAAGGTAAACAATAAAAGGATAATTATCATAGAAATGAAATCCAGAAGCCGGCATTCTGGATCACATTACACAGTTGGTAACCATATTGTATCGCGTGAACATGACAAGTACAGGGAATTCAAATACAAATATGAAATGAAATATAATATTTCAGACTCTTTAATACAGTTCCGTTCTGCTGCTCTCTTGTAACGTTTGCAAACATATTTGTATGTGTATGTTCAGATAACATAAAACCTACTGTTAATTTTCTAATTTTTACGTTTTTCTTTCTTCTAATTCTGCTCTTAAAATGTCATTTTGCACAAATGCATAAACAAGTTTTTAATTTTTTAAATTTGATATCCGTGCTAAATTAGGGCCGGTTATGAAATCTCTGTTAATGGCTTATTTCAAATCGAATTTTCAACTGAACTATTACACTTTATAAACCTATAGTATAACTAAAATCAAGAAAACACGAAGTTTTCAATTTACATGTTTCGACATTATGTCTTCGTCAGAAAATATACAACATACAGTATACAAAACAAAAAGACGTCACGTCCGTTAAAAAGGACGCGAACGTCCGCGTGATGAAAAACAACGTAAGGTTTATAATATAGATATGGATCAGACTGATGCGGCGGGTTTTATTAAAATGAAATGTATTTATTCAATTCACGATAAATAAATATAAAACCCAACATGTCTATATGAAAAACCATTACTAATGAATATAAGATAAAAATAAATAATATATATAATATATACTGCTAGTGTTGATTTTAGCCCTTAGTTTTATATTTATGTATTAGTATGTCAAATTGTAAATTATTTAGTATTATTGTACACATTATTATAACAGTAATATATTATATGTTATACAATATCTTATATTCAATAGTAATGGTTTCTCATATAGACTTTATAAATAATACATATAATATATTTATAAATTATACAAATATCATAAATACATAAAACTACAAATCCAGTAGGTTTACCAAACATACAAGTATCATTTATTTAGAATAAAGGGACATACCCTATACCTGATGTCAAACTAAATAACCCCTAAAACATAACTAATATAATATATTAAAGTATTATAACTTTAACCTAAAAGTTTTAGATAGCATTCACAGTCATTATCGATAAAATCAGCGGTTAACAGTAAACTGCTGTACCGTAAACCATTCAATTATATATGTAGAGTTGTTGTTGTACAATTAATGGGTGGATGCAATTTATTATAGAAAGCCTCTATATTGATTAATTGTGGTAAAATGAGGCATTTTTCGCCAAAGGTTCCTCTTTAAAATTGTATTTATTTATCATATCACGTTCATTGAACACATAATCTTTGTTTCAAGAATAAAATCTTCTAGATGTAGGGAGTGCCCCTTTATTCTATGTTTCGAAAATATAATCTGCTAGATGTAGGGTGTGTATTTTATTCATAATATTTATTTATTAATAATATTGTTAGGAACAATACATCAATGACGCTAAGTCGTAAATTATTTCTGGTTTAGTAAGTGCTTTGTCATGTATGTTGTACATGCACTAAAATGATAATTGTTATGTCATGGGCTAGTGTTGTTATTTCACAAAGACAGGATATAGAATAATCTAA
>JAUMHA010424349.1:0-10194 GCA_032359765.1 Saxidomus gigantea | reverse complement strand
GCTTTTCAAAACAAAAGTACATGCATATTCAGAAAATGATATGGCTAAAGTGAAAGTATATTTTTTGTTGTTTTCGTTTTCAGAAAATGATATGGTAATTAATTAAAGTTCAGGTAAACAAACAACCAAAGATGTGCAAGCAAATTTTAATTCACACGATTTACAAATTATTGTCAAACAAATAAAGAGATCAGCTTGTTGTGAAAACCTTATTGAGACCTGTCATCCGTAATTGTTTTAACACTTCAGTCTGTGTTAAAAGAGGCTTTTTAAGCGTCTACCTGACAATCATCAATTAACAACCTGCCATGTTGTTTATTTACGTTTTTGAACATTAGTTTTGTATAGGGACAATGCTTTTCTGACAGAAATGATTTTGGTCGACCCTAACATTTTTGGGAGCCAAGGCCCTACCACGTTATACTAGGATTTGCGTTATATCGGCGCATGTTATAGCGAGGTTACAGTGTATAGCAAAAACTTTAAATGTCTTAATTTCAGAAACCACAAGACATTTGGCATGTAGACATAGTTGACATCTTCCAAGAATGTTCAAATCGTATCCCCCAGGTCAAAATTGACCCTTTCTGCTATTGATGACCTTGTATTATAGCCAATGGTAGCCAGGTGAGGGATATAGGGCCATCTTGGCCCTCTTGTTTAAGGTATGGGTCTTTGTGACATTGACCTTAACCTTGGCATTATGGGCAGTTGTACTCGTGTGAGGGATATAGGGGCCATTATTGGCCTCTTGCTTATCGATTTCAAGAGATAATTCAACAATGAGGCAAAATACAGTTCTTGCATGTTACACCTCTACCTTTGTATGTTGTTTAAATATATTACTTTTATAACTACACGCTGTTCTGAGCACATATTGAACTTTAATGGACAGAGGGTCATGATGGTCCTCGTGGATCGTACTGCTTTAAGCCTTGAACGAGGATGGTGGACACAAAAAGCACATATACAAAAAAAAAAAAAAGATAGTCCTCATGTCTGCAACACCAAGGGGCTTTTCAAATAGCTGATAGCCTAATCAAACTAAGAGGTCTATCAATGTAAAGTCACATGGTGTCTGATTAGAGTACTTGATAGCCGATACATGTAAGTAAGCAGGCATTATTAACATGAAGATAAATTGGTAGACTTTATAGTTATGATATGAATTCTTCACACATAAATCAAAGTCATGTTTATGTATATGGAAAAATCTAGTGTGTTTGTAGGTTTAACAAAAATTTTAATGTTCATTAATTATGGACAAGACTGAATTGAATTCTTCACACATGAATCAAAAGCTTTGTTTATGTATATGAAAAATTAAGTGTGTTTGTGGGTTGAACAATAAATTAAATGTTCTTAATAAATTAATGTTTTTAGCTTGACTTTTAGATGAAAATTGGAGCTATCCTACTTGCCTTTGTGAAGTCCTTTCTAGCTCACACAGAGTGAGCTATTAAGATTGCTCGCCATATGTTGTACGCCCATTAACATTTTCCTTTAAATAATATCTCCTCTGAAACTAATAGGCCAATGATGATGAAACTTGACAGGGATGTTCCTTGCATGAAGGTCTCATAATTGTTCAAATAATTCCATTCCATGCAGAACTGGTTGTCATGGCAAGAAAAGAAAATCTTTAACCAGATGCCCACGTGCAACATGTTGAGCCCGCCAGCTGTCGAAAGGGCTAACTCCTTACCAAGTAGAGATAGGACCTAAATATTGGACATAACATGCATGTTGAGCCACAGAAATGTGGTCTCAATTTTTCTCTACGGCCAGAAATAAAAAAGTTACAATATAAGCTATTTATAGTAACAACAAAGAGAAGTAATTCTAAAAACAAGGCTAGCTCATGGTGGTGAACATTTGTGCCAAGTTACATCAAAATCCCTCTATGCATGAAGAAGAAATGCTCTGGACAAAGATATTCTTGAATATGACCTTTAACCTCTAAGTGTGACCTTGACCTAGGGACCTGGTTCTTGCGCATGACACATCTCATGGTGATGTATATTTGTGCCAAGTACATGTAACATCAAAATCCCTCCATGCATGAAGAAGAAATGCTCTGGATAAAGTTATTCTTGAATCATTCTTGAATCTGACCTTTGGCCTCTAAGTGTGACCTTGACCATGGAACTAGGAACCTGGTTCTTGTGCATGACACTCTATCTCATGATGGTGAATATTTGTTCCAAGTTGCATCAAAATCCCTCCATGCATGAAGTAGATATGCTCCGGACAAACTCATTCTTGAATTTGACCTTTAACCTCAAAATGTGACCTTGACCTTGGACATAGGGACTTTGTTCTTGCGCATGACACTCTGTCTCATGATGGTGAACATTTGTGCCAAGTTACTCAGACAAATGCACTGACGCACGCATGCATGCACATACACCGAACTGCCATTTGGACAACTATATTGAGCTTTCGCAAACGGCTCGACAAAAATCTTCTTTTCAAGAACAGGAAGGTCTACAGCTTAGATATTTGGCATGTAGCATTACCTAGTGGACCTCTAATAAGATTGTTCAAATTATGACCCCAAGTGACAAGACACGTCCCTACCGCAACAGTCAAGGTCACAGAGTTTAAAGGTAATGGAAGCACATATTCGTGTTCGGGTTGTAACTTTGTCATATATTGGATTTTAAAATAACTTGGCACATCAAGATGATGTGTCGCATGCAAGACCTACAACCACACCTCAAAGGTCAAGGTCACACTTAGAGTTTAAAAGTAGTGAATCCTGTTTATATGCAAACATCGTGTCTTGACTATTACTTTGTCATGCATTGATTGATTTTAAAATAATTTGGCACAAATCTTCAGCACATCAAGACATGTCGCTTGGAAGACCCAGAACCCTTCCTCAAAGGTCAAGGTCCCAATTTTAGAGTTTAAAGGTAATGGAATCCTTTATATAAGCATATATTTGTGACCGTACTGTACATTGATGGATTTTGAAATAACTTTGCACAAATGTTCACATCAAGACCCACCACCCTACTTCAAAGGTCAAGGTCGCACTTAGAGTTTAAAAGTAATGGAATCCTGTTTAAATTGTAACTCTGTCATGCATAGAAGGATTTTAAAATTACATTCCACACCTTGATGGTCAAGGACACAGACTATGAGACACCTTTTTGGGGGAATTCGTCAATGGTATTTATGTCTTTATATCTTTGAGGGGAAATGTTTATTTTTTTATGGCTTTGATTTGGCGGTGTCTAGAATTCACGCTATTGTGATCTTCCACCAAAATTAAATCATATCTTGTCCGCCAAATGAAAACCAAAAGTACTAGTCACAGCATATTTCTATTTACACTCTACAGGTCACAATTTTCATTTGACTTTGGGTCAAAATTGACACTGCCCGGGGGTTCACTTGGTTTTACATAGGCTTATATAGGAAAAACTTTTAAAAACTTCTCTGAAACCACAGGGCCTTGAGCTTAGATATTTAGCATGTAGCAATGCCTAGTAGACTTTTTCAAGATTGTTCAAATCGTACCCCTAGGGTCAATATTGGCCCCACCAAGGAGGTCACTTGTTTTACAAAGACGTATATAGAAAACCTATTTGGTATGTAACATTTTCTTGTGGTCTTCCACCTACCTAGTTCAAATCATGCCTCTTGGACAAAAATTGACCACACCCATTAGGCAAGTGGACTTGTATTCAGGTGAGCGATATAGGGCCATCTTGGCCCTCTAGTTGAAATTTTTAACTCAATACTTAAGCAGGCTATATATACTGATATATAGGGCCAAAAGTTTCCCTTTCATGGAATTTTTTCAAACTTGGCTTGTTGATTCAGAATCACGTTTGAACACTGAACAAGAGGGCCAAGATGGCCCTATATCCCTCACCTGACACCTACTTATGACAGTATGTGACCAAACTTCAACAATAAACTACATCATAAACACAACAGTCTGTTTGACCTATACAAGATAAACCTTTTGACCATTGTCCATGATAATTGTGTCGTAAATATTTCCTGTATGGCATACACAAGGTTTTAAAGCGGCTGACCTAGTTTTTTACCTCAGATTATCCAAATTCAAACTCAACCTAAATTTCATCAAGACAATCATACTGACCAAAGTTTCATGAAGATACTATGAAAAATGCAATATCTATTGTATACACAAGTTATTGTATGATTTGACCCTTGATCTAGTTTTTGACCCCAGATGATCTGTATTGAAACTCGAACTAGATTGCATCAAGATAATCATTCTGACCAAGTTTCATGAATATTCAATGAAAAATGCAACCTCTATTGCAAACAAAAGCTAACATTTTCTAAGCTTTGACCCTGTAACCTAGTTTTTGACCCCAGATGATCCATATGTAAACTCAATCTAGAATTCATCAAGATATTCATTCTGACCAAGTTTCATGAAGATACAATGAAAAATGCAACCTCTTTTGCATACACAAGGTTTTTCTATGATTTGACCCAGTGACCCAGTTTTTGACCCAGATGACCTATATTGGAACTGGGCCTAGATTTCATCAAGGTAGTTATTCTGATCAAATTTCATGAAGATCCAGTGAAAAATGCTGGTTGCCGAGAATTCCTGTTAAGTTTTATCTTTAATTGTGATGAAGTCCATACAGTGACATCAGGAAAACAAGCTTAATCCTTGATTTTAAGATTACATGGCACAAAGTGCAAGAGTGAGCTATTAGGATCACTCACCGTTCTTAATATGTTGTATGTTCACATTTTCCTTCAAACAACATCAATTTCGAAATCACCAGGCCAATGATGATGAAACTTGACAGGGATGTTCCTTGCATGAACCCCTCTTATAGTTGTTCAAATTATTTGATTCCATGGAGAACTCTGGTTGCCATGCCACCGAAAGGAAAAATTTTAATAATCTTCACCTCAAGAACAGGAAGACCTAGAGCTTAAATGTTTGACATGCGGCATTGCCTAGTTGACCTCTACCAAGAATGTTCAAATTATGACCCCAAAGTCAAAATTGACCGTGCCCAAAGGGGTCACTTGTTTTACATAGGCTTATTTAGGAAAAACTTTAAAAATCTTCCCCTCAAGAACAATAAGGCCTAGAGCTTAGATATTTAGCATTTGGCTTTACCTAGTGCTGGGTCCTAATTAGGACCCAGCCTAGTTGAGCTCTACCAAGATTGTTCAAATTATGACCACCAGGTCAAAATTGCCCTGCCAGGGGGTCACTTGTCACATAGGCTTATGTAGGAAAATCTTCTCTGAAACCACAAGGTCAGGAACTTAGATATTAAGCATGTGACATTTTCCATTGCCTAGTGGAACTCAACTAAGATTGAAAATCTTCTCCTTAAGAGCAGGAAGGCCTAGAGCTAAGATATTTGGCATGTGGCATTGCCTTGTGGAACTCTACTAAGACTGATTTTACAGAGGCTTACATGGTGGAAACAATTTAAATCTTCTCTGAAACCACAAGGCCTAGAGCTTATAGTGTTCCAGCTAAGATTTTAAGAAGGCAGGGTACTGTTGGAAAAGGGGCATTTGTGAGCTTGCAAAACTTTGATAAAAAGGGCATGTTCAGATGCTCTTTATTTGGATTAAATTAACATTTTCAACACTGATTAAATAACTTTTGGGCATTTCTTAACTTCTATTAGACTATTAGTGCAAAAAAGGAACCATGTGTATATTGTCATTAAAGTTTCTTACTAAAAGGGTGCCAGAAATAAGGGCAAGGAGCATAAGAACAGGAGCAGGGTGCTGCACCATTCTATTTGTGCTAGCAGGAACACTGAGCTATTTAGCATGTGGCATAACTTAGTAGACCTCTACTAGTGTTTGTTCAAATTATGACCCCCACGTCAAAATTGACCCCACCAGGTGGAGGGGGGGGGGGGGTCTCTTGATTTTGCCCTTTCTGTACATAGAATGTCTCTGATATTATGCTGATAGATTATGAACTATTTTCGTACTAAGATTATAAAACTATTTCATGAAAGACTGAAAACACAAGAGTAGTTTGTTGATCTATTTCAGAAAGTATTATTCAATTAAAACTGGGTTCTAATATGGAATGCTCACTGGGGTGTAGACCTCTTGATGCCCTTATAAGGGCCTCTATATGATTAACTGATATAATTTTGTGGAGTAAATAAACCGTAAAGAAGTGTCCTGGTATAATGTATGCACATCATGCAGGACTGGTCAGTTACAATTTTATAAAGTAATTCTCCGTCATGTTGAAACACTACAATTTTATTGGATTTTTCTGCTATACAGTTTCGCAGTACAGGTTTGCCAATTTTACCCACTTCACCAAAATAAACTCATAGTTTGTCAGTCGACAACAATATCACGGAGCAGTGTGATGTTGTACACATGAAAACGTTTCTTGGAAAGAAAACAAATAAATACAGAAAATGTAATTTCCATGTGTGCATGCATACACGCATGGTTGAATCGTTTACAAGTACCATTTCGCGCATTTTATGTTAATTACATTTTTATCACCACTTTAAATACCGATTTGTTAATGTCAAATTATGATTTTTACACTTAAATTCGAAAATCTTAATTATTTTACTTACATGTAGCAACATAAACTAGAATTTTGGGGGGAAAATACATTTATCAATGTTTCATGTGCGCAGACAGGAATATATTTTTACATCTTTTGAGGAAACAGTCTTATACTGACGCAAGATGTCACTCAAATGTCATCATAGCTTTCTAGGCCAACAAAGACTGCTTCTACCAAGATATGTGAATCAAGCAGTTGGTCATAAGGATTTACCTATTTACCGTATAAATGCTGAAATATCTGGAACAACATATAACAACAAGAAGTACATGTCCATAATTTTATACAAAGAAATCTTTCAACTAGATCTATGTCGTAGAATTGAAAGCAAATATTCATTAACAACAGTTTACACACTTTATATATCTGTCTTGCACGGTCACCACCATGATCGTTTTAAATTTGGACATGCATGTTATTAAAACATGTCATACGGTCAGATTGTGCAGTCTAGTGTAGAACGAAAACAGTGCTACGGAATCATGGTTGACTATTTTCAAGTTGACAATATGTAAACAGTAACAACACATGTAACAATCATATACATATAAGGCACTCCATTACTTTTATTAAAACCAAATGTTATCCGAATTACTTTAATTCCCTGGCATTGACAGTGATTCTATGCAAGTATTGTAGTTATCTACGTTACTGAAATACATTACTGCTGATTATAACTAACTTGACTATGCATGTATTTTTTTTATTTTCAGTAACCAGTCTTAAAGAAACGAAATATAAGACTGGTTTCTTAATACAACAATTGAATAATTATATCTATCATCGGGAGAATTTTAATGATAAATACATTTTTTGTTCTTCCGGACCCAGTCTTACTGAAACGAAATGCAAGATTAATAAGAGCTGAAGAACAAAAAAAAAGTATAATATGCATAGAGGAAATGAAGCATAAATTGTGTTCAAAGGGAGTGGTGAAAAATACTTAAATAAAAGGGAAACCCTCATTATCACTTGCATAAAGTAATGCACCGTATACCAAATTGTAATTGCAAAAAGCAGCAATAAAGTGTTTGCACTGATAGGTAAGGTTTCACCGATCGTCTGCTTCTATGTCACTAGCCTTCAATTTACTGTTCCTGGATCTGTTGCGCTTATTTGCGAACCACTTCCTGATCTGTTCAACACTTACACCTCCATCAGAAGCCATAGACAGAGTTACTTCCCTTGAAGGGTAGGGGTTTTCGAGATTTTCATCGTACCAATTTTGCATCAATTTCACGGCATGCTTAGGCAGCAGTCTAGATTGTCTATCAGTATTCGTTTTGCACTTAGTTCCTTTGCATTTCCTGACTTCTGACGCTGAAATTTTTCCTTCAACACACTCTAGGAGAGACACTAGTTTACGATTGTAGTATATGTTAATCGAGTCTGCACTGTCCTTGTTATATGCCATCTGACACAAAACATTATGGCGTTCAATGTCAATAGCTGTCGTCTGCGACTGGTAGTATTGTTCGATGCCATTAGCAGCCTTAGTGTTTACAGATCGAAGAGAGAATAAGCTCTGCATTACACCCCTCTCCCTCATCGCGATACTCGTCTCGCATAATCCATTCCCAGTATTCTCAAGCTGCACGAGCGAATTTACTTGATTTCCAGTATTCACATCTGGTATATCTTTATATTGACTCAACATATTAGAATGAACTGAATGTGAGTATTTGCTATTTTCAAACACTGGTGAACCCGACTCACTTTGCCTGGATAGTTCAACGCACGGAGAGAATGCATAATTTTTGTCGTGTCCCATGCGTACAGTTGGACTATCGTATCCAGAATCATTCAAACATGTAAAATGATATCCACTACCATTAATATTATATCCAACAGAATTAGAACTGACACTTAAGTTCTCACTCTTTGATGACAAGTCCTCACATCCACTAGAATCTCCAACTAACACCGACTCCCTGTAATAACGTTGGTGTGCCTCAAATTCACACTGATACGTTGCTTTGGTGGGTGTAATGGTGTCCAAACGGCACGGAGATAGATTGTCAGCAGTATGCGTTCTCATCAAGCACGTGTTCTGTAGAGATGGTGTAGAATACGCGGTTGAAAAATCCATAACGTTCTTAGTAGCCACGTTAAACTGACACTGAATAGTTACGTCCAGCACGTTTGACGGCTCAAAACTTGAGTTATGTTGCCACATTTCAAAAAGTTGTGACGCTAAGTACGAGTCCACAACAGATAATGAATAGGTTCAGTGAACCTCCAGTATATGGGTAATATATTAAGTTTGTAACCAAAAGCATACAATCTAATGTCGAAGACGTGAAACTATGACTGTATGTGAAAAAGTTATTTCAAAACCGAGTTTTTTAAATCATAATGTAAAACCATCAAGTATTCCATTGGATTGGAAAGTGGGCGGAGCGATCAAATAAACCAATTGGAAACACTGCAAGTTTGTGCAAACATTTAATTATTAGATAATTGATTGTGAAGAAAGCGCTTGAACCAAACTGACAATTATATCATTTTTGTATAAAACGAAAGTTTGAAGACCATATTCACTCGAAAAGATTTTCTTTGATAGGTGATTAGCAGTCTTAATTAATTTTTGCTTGATGTTTGCCGACTTTGTTACACGTAGTCGATAGTCTCTATCAATTACTTAATTAGTTAATCATACATCACTGAAGTAAACAATCAAGTGTGAACGGTGTGTTTGAAACCAATAAACACCATAATTGTAATTAAATGTAATTAATTGTGTCTTCTTTTTTCTTCTTCTATTCTTCGTAGGTTTTAACATATAGAAATAATTTTTGTTGATTTTAAGTATAAAAGTACTTATTTGATAATGCGATATAGATGATAGATTTAAATTTATAATGTTACTTTTAATGTTTTATAGATTATAACTCCATATAATTGCATACAGTGAAAACGGTAAATATTCTGTAAAACCCACACAATTTCATGAATGAGTTTACACCTTTCTCGTAAAAACTCGACCTTGTCAAAGATCATGACACAAGCCATTTTCAAAATTATATTGATCATGTTTCTTATGTTTAGTGACTGCATATACACTAGTTTAAGTGAATATCAACGACGTGTTGTTGTTTCATAGAACAGTAATAGCATTCAGCGTATAGTAGTAAATGTGCATAAATGAAAAGGCATTGACATAAGAGGAACTATAGTACAAAAAAATGCCCGGGATGCAGGCATCATTGTTAAAACTCACTAAAACAACAGTAATGAATTTACATATATTAACTAATATTACGCATAAGCGTCCATAAAAAACAATGACTACTATTTTGAATACCACAAAGGTATAGATAACGCTGGGCTGCGAAAAAGTCGCGTTCTAACAGATTGTACTGTTCGGAACCAACTTTGTCTTGGGTACAAAACACACAGTTACGTTAAGTAATTACTGTAACATCGTATCTACCCGTCTCAATCTAAAACCGATGGTTTGCTGTGCAAAATTTGAAGAGTGTAGTACATCGGAGCCAATGTTAAGGAACCCAATAGAATAATAACCCCGGTCATTATTTTTTTTGAAGAATAGTGACCCCCCAGGAACTATGACTGATTTTAGGTGGATTTGAATCGAAGAAACTAAATGTTAC
>JAUMHA010424327.1:0-10195 GCA_032359765.1 Saxidomus gigantea | reverse complement strand
AAAGGCGTATATAGGAAAACTTATTTGGTATATAACATTATCTAGTGATCTTCCACCAGGCATGTGGACTTGTACCAAGATGAGCGATATAGGGCCATCTTGGCCCTCTTGTTATATTATTATGCTAGGTATTTGTCATTTTATGACTCATTTGTACTTAAAAGTGTTGTTAGTTATGTACAGTGATTGCCTTGCTACAAACTGTGTTGCTTTTTAGCTCACCTGAGCATTCTATCATGTAAGGTGTTGTGATCAACAATTGTCTGGTGTCTGTCCATCAAAAGTTTCTTGTAAGCACTCTAGAGACCTTAATTTTAGTCCAATCTTAATTAAACTGTGTGACAATATCCACATTCATGAAATCTTGGTGAAGTTTGATATTGAGTCATCTAGTTTAAAAAAACTAGGTTGCTAGGCCAAATTATAGAAGCATTTTGTAAGCTCTCTAGATGCCACATTTTCTACCTGATCTACATGAAACTTAATCAGAATGTTTATTTGTAGGAAATCTAGGTCAAGTGTGAACTGTGAAACTAGATCACCTAATTTCAAAAATTAGGTCACCTTGTCAAATTGTAGAAAACCTTGTAACCATGTTGTTTATCTTTATAAAGTCTATGTCTAAATTGAGACCAAGAGATATCGGGTAAAACAAGAAATCTTTGCCATACTGTTTGAAAGATGTAGTGATAGAAGCACTGGCTATACTGACTTCATGATGACTTTGTTTCTTTTCAGTCCTGTCAAAGATTCAGACTGTCTACCAGTGTTGCGGTTTATACAAGATAAAGGTAACACAGTCACATATGAATGGAAACATGGTTGTAAACCAGACCGTATACAGGAATCTGCTGTTGTCATAGATACCAAGGATGAGGATGATATTGTTGTAGAAGGAGCTGATGTGAGTTGTATTTTTATCATAAAATTTAACCCTATACTCTGTGAAATTTCTAAAACAGATTTATCCATCTTATGGTTTAGACAGGATAATTATAAATACATACAGATGCTATAAGCTAATAAATGACTGAATAGTACACTGTGCAGATCATGATTAAGTTGTTTAGTTCTGACTTGTACTGCTTTTTTGGTTTCTGACCACACAAAGAAGCCTTTGCAAACACCACACACTTTTTTGATCTTGACAGAATTTGAACCTGTTACTGGACCAACCATGATAAAGTTTCTGACAAAGTTTCAGGCAGCATTTCATTTTGTTTTAAACTATTGAGCAGAAACAAAACTCTTCCAATGGAAGGACTGAAAAAAAGATGGTAAAAGCTATGTTTTCTGAGGACTGTTATTGATAAAAGGCAAGATAATTACTTGATTAAACTGTGACTCAAGTGTTACAGAATTACACAAGTATAGTAACAACTTGTTTCCATACATGTCAAAAACCAATCATAGCTAAAATATATTTCTACAGATTGATTGGGGAGATCTTAATGGAAATGCAAATGAAGTTAATGTTGAGGCAGATATAGACTTTGATATCTCGGGAATAACTGTTGAAAGTGGAGGTGTAGATGAAGGCAAGGTAAGTGGGAAATTCCAATTACATGAATGATGTGATGAATACCCATGTGTCTGGAACACATTTTGCTTGTCATGTAATACCAGATTATGGCCCTTGATTTTTCTAAATTGGCTAAATTAGCCTTGTCCGCTCTCTACGTCAAACAGTTTTCATCTGATCTTATTAAAAATATTTGTGGGCATAATTTCTCAAAAGTAAAAATACAGAATTTAGCTTTGATGAGATGAGTGTGTTATTTGGAGTAGAAAGTGTCCCCGAAAATCTATTGATTCTCTACCTTAGAAAATACATATTCACTTGCAAAGTTTCAGAAAACAAGTTGACATGGGCTGGATATAAAATGTTTTTACAACATCAGTTTAATATACATAAATCAATTGCAGTGAAAAACCAGAAAACAGACACCGTTTTTGAAAGCTGGCAAATAATACATTCTGTTATATGTGAAGGGACTTTTGAATCTTATGTACCAGGTTTTTTATGCTCTTTCTCTCTAGAATTAACAAATGAAGGTTTTTTTCTTCGTATGTCTTTTCACATTTATTTACAGGTTCATGTGAATGTTTTGTTGCAAAATTAATGATATCCCCTTCAACTTACATGATTTCACATGCATGTCCTCTATTCATAATGATTTCTATATTGATCGTTTCATAAATGTTTGAAAGATTGTAAGATATGGAGAGGGATGGTTCCCCGACCCTCACATATCCATGTACGGGGAGAATAAAATTCATATGAAAAAAAAAAAAAAAAGGCCGAGTTCGATAAGCAGCCAAATTGCCCAATGCACTTTTGGAGAATGGCCCTTGAATTATTGGAAATGATGGAGTTAGCCTTCTCAGTGCTATAGTTGGAACAGGGGAATAGCCATGTCTGCTCTATAGTTCAACTAGGTTGTACAGAACCTATGAACTGTCAGATACTGAGTTATGCCTTCCTGATGTACGTACTTGTTTTTTCTAATTTCAGGGTACTGTAGATATAGATGTTGAACAGTTAGGTGAGGAGATAGACTGGGGAGAGACAGGGGATACAGTACAAGCAGAGTCTACACAAGGATCACAGGGTACATATAATTAAGTATTTGTAAATACAAACTAACGGAATAGATAAATCAATGATACAACTTTTAATCTTTAAATAGCTAATTTCAACTATAAGCAGTTTTTGAAGTACACCAAAGTTGACTACAGTAAAACCTGTCTTAAGCAGTCAATCAGTGTATTTGTTGACCTTGGCCACTAACTGTAGGTTGCAAGTAGCTGCATAATTAGGGTGACAACTAATAAAGGTTCATCTGTATTTCAGAGGGTGTAGCCAGTGGGGAGGAAGCTCTAACCATACTTGATAATCCCAGAACTAGAAACCTGTTTCTTGATGAACTCATAGAGGTAAGAGTTCGGGGTATACTTATAACTGTTCTTCGAGGTTTAGGACTGAAATAGACAATGAATAAACAATTAGAAAAATCACCATGACTACAGAGTCTGGTGGCCAAGATTTACTGATGTAGTTCTTTACAGGAGTAAATGGCTCTTCAACTGACACTTAGATGTACTTACTTAATGTGAAGGTTGCTTTCCATTTTAAAAAGCAAGGACTGGGGCACCTTGTCTTTTAAAAATTTACTGTCTAATTTAGTTATTCATAAATTGAAAATTTTCATCTAGCATTTGTTTATTCAGTTGCTTTTTGCGCAGTGCTACTTTTAACACACAGTAACAGTCAGACATAGTTTTTATTCATGAGAGGTTTTTTTTCTGATGAATGTTACCTGTAAAGAACAACACACTTCAGTATAAAATCAGTTTGAAGTGTTATCAAGAGAGGTTATTGTTAGAATGTTAAAATGTATATCTACATTTGTAAAAAAAGTCATGTGATGTTATTCTAGCTGGAAGCCTTTCTCAGCCAACGTATAGTGGAGCTCAGTGGAGAAGGAAATGTACTGTCATCTAGTCAGTTCCAGACTGCACCAGCTTCCATACAGATAGACTGTAAACAGGTGGAAATAATGGCAACAGAATTGAAGGATGTGATTGGTCAGTTAACATCTGTACAGATACAACATCTCATGCTCATCAGGGATTCACCAAGGTAAACTAAGAAAAAGGGGCCAGGAATAAAACTGTAAATTTTTTGAACAACAGAAATAATACAGTATTACATCAGCATTTCTCCTAGGTTTAAAAAAAAGAACCATGCTTTTTGGTAATAGCAGTTGTTTTTGGGCAGTGTATAAAAACTTTGTCTGAAAAAGCAAACATTTCTGTTGCCAGTTTTAAATTCTCTGCACTGTGCAGTTTTTGCAAATTTAGCAACCTTTTTGAATGGCACGGACTGCCCCATGTGAATGTTACAGCGTCTTATTTTAGCTCAGTTATACAATGTAAAGAAATGTGGATTCCTGTAAAGCCACTCTTCATTTTTGCTTCCTGTGAGCGACAATAACTGGTATTGAATATAAAAGCAGCATCTGGCAAGCACAGTGATAGAACTTTTGTTTTAAAACAAGATCTTTTTCAAGCATTGCAATGGAAGTTCAGGGATCCCAATCTTGCCCAGCAGTAGGTGTAAGGTTTGAGTCACAGCAGGGGTCTTTTCCAGTATGGTTGGTTTGTGAGCCACCAGCTTATTAAGCTGTCTGGTACCTGGCATTAAATGGTAAGATTGAGGAGGTAAAATCTGCTCAGAAAGGAGGTGTCGTGTAAGTCAGAAATACCAGGCCCTTAAAAAAGGGATGACACAGCAATCAATTTACATTTTATTCTTTTGAAACCAGTGTGCATTAATGCAGCATGTATTTATTTCAGATATGTTGAAAGACTAAAAGATACCTTGAAGTCCACTTTGACTTTAGCAGACAAAATGATTTTCTATCAAAAGGAGACTATCTCACGCAGGCATGATATGACTGCAGAAGAAAAAGAACTTGTACCAAAAGTGGAGGTACTTGTGAAGCGGACAAAAGAAATGAAAAATCAGGTAATAAAGAGTTTTATGAAAGAGAAAATCTCAGTTGTTTTAGAATTTGCATTTGTTTTATACTTTGAATTTATTGTTAAGATACATGAATTGGACAAATTTCAGTTTTGTGTCAGTGTTACCTAGTAGCAAAACAACAGTTAATGTGATTTTCTGATTGGTTATCTTAGGGTATTAAGTTATCATACATGAAAACATACAGATTAAGAAAGTTGTAGTGTTAATGAAATTTCTTCTTGTATGATAATAAATCTGTTAGAAATATTCGCTAGCTACATGTATATATATTGATTTTTTACCTTTTTGCAGATGGAAGGGGAAATATCAAAGCGTTACAAGAACAGACCTGTGAATATTATAGGAGAAATTAACGTAATTTAATGTAGTATGTGCCATAGTCGTTAAATGTGTGCAAGGAACACTGCAAATACAGTTTTGTCGTAATAGGAGAAACTGTCTGTAGTACATCCAAAATGAGCAGAGATGACATTGTTTTAAAAAATGGGATTCATCATTTGATGGAAAATACAGTGATAAAGTAGTACCACAATGTCAACATACAGGGAGTTGCCAGCCCACTGTGGCTGAAGTGCTATAACATAACCATTAGTGTAGACCAACGGTTGTCTAAGTCTGCTGGCAGACTGAATTATTTGTATTGATGTATGATGCTTGATACGTAAGAGGTCTATGAGGGTAAAGATTTAATGTACATGTATATACAAATGTAGACTTCATTCCCCTGCTTGAAGAGTTCAGTTCCACTTTACTTTAGATTTAGTGAAAATGTCTGTATGCACAATGTTCATAGGTCAAGGGTGGTAACTCCAACAGCAAGGTAACCTGTTTCTATATACAAGGCCCTGGCGATACAGAAAATGTCTTAAAACCCATTAACAGACAAATCTCTCTTAAGAATTGGATTACTTGGTTTATGTTTTAGGATAATTACCTTCACTTTCATGTTGTTTTTGTAACTCTCATGTTTTATGCCAGCTTTATATGAGCGAAGTAAAAATACAGTGTGTCATATTGCTTTGCCAATCCCTTTTTACAGAGGAGTTTTAGATAAGTTTTACACACCTGTATGATTAATACTCTAACAATAAGTGTGGTTTTGTATAAAGGTTTAAAATACTGTTCTGGAAAATTAATTATGTTAACTATTTTGTTGTTTATACAAAGAAATGTACTAATGCAACTTATTTAATGGAGAATAAAAGGTGGTGCAGGAAACTAAAAAGAATTATGTTGTTATTTCTCATATCAGCCAACACTTTTTGATCCCGATGATGTCATCATTGGTAAACCAGCACTTCCTTCCGACTGATTTTCAAGCCGATTGTTTATATTAACTTTCATCAATCTTGCTCGGGTTTCATGATGTTCCCCGATCATTTTTGTATTAGTTTGTCAAAGGTCAAGGTCACAGTGACCTCAACTTTGATTTTTTTTCTGCTAAATATATTGAGATCTACTTGACCCAGGCTTCAAACTTCATAGGGTGATTGGTCAGAGTAGATGATCCCTATCGTTTTTTGGGTGCAAGGTCACAGTGACCCAAACTCTACCAATCAATACCTCGAGGTCCAAATCACCCAGTCTTCAAATGTCTTAGGATGATTAGTCTTACTGAGTAGATAATCCCTACTGGTATGTGGGGTAAATAGGTCAAGATCACAGTGAACTCTGTTAGCTTTTTATTGGTAACTTTGCAAAAGATTTTCACAAAACTTACTAAAAACATTCCAGTCAGACAAGTAGAGCGATACTGGATCTTTTGGGCCTCTTGTTTCAAACGTAATATTGGTTAACATTCACAAAGTAAAGTGATTTGAAGTAAGACAAGCTCACAAAACTTTGTATTTTGAGCCCTTTAACATACTACTGCAGAAGAGAAATTGGAATGTTATGGAAGCAAAATACCATATATATGCATTCAGCTGAACTATACATTAGATAAGGACAAAGAAGTTCAAGTACTAGATTTGGATTCTCAAATATTTAATATAATTTCACAATGTATATCACAGCTGAATTTCTAACAAAAATGATTTACACAGCTTCACATAACAATAACATCATTACAAGTACATTGTTCTCTAAAATTGATTCACATGGCTTTATATAATAAAGTCATTACAATTACACATTTTTACTACCTATGCTTCACATAATAGTCATTACAATTACACATTTTTACTACCTATGCTTCACATAATAAAGTCATTACAATTACACATTTTTACTACCTATGCTTCACATAATAAAGTCATTACAATTACACGGTCTTACTAACTATAACTCACAGCTTCACATAATAGTCATTACAATTACAGTGTTCTTAATAAGCAATGACTCACACAGCAACAATAAATTTGTTACAAGTACACTTCTCTAACATACTAATTCAATCAAACAACAAATACTTCTTCTGAAATGCTAGAGATTGTTGTAGGTACTGCAAGGAGAACATCAGAGTACTTTTAAATATACATGTACATATATTAGCCATGTACTTATAGACTTATTACTAGGTTTAAAAATCCATAAATCTAGGTTACCAATTTGCAGTGAGCAATTTTAGCACTTTTCAACTAACAGTACAATAGTAGATACCAAAGAAAACATGTACTGGTGAGCCACCCTATTGTTGCTATGTTGCAATCATCGTTGTCATTTAGATCTGCTTGTTACCTCTTTTAGTTAGACTGCTTTTGTAGCACACTATCATGCTCTCACATTTTTCACTTTAAAACCACCGTTGAAATCTCAACAGAGTATGTTTGGTTGTTGAATATTTAAAAAATAAAATCAAGAAATTTTATATAATAAATCAATGCCAAGGATCGCAGGCAAGATGGTGTTAAAAGCTCAACAGAGCTTGTGTTTTAAGTACTCTGTACCAATGTTGTTTTCAACCCGACCTAATAAATAAATATTACCTGACCTGACTTGATACATTAATAACTACTTAAGTCCACATGCATGCAATACTGCAAGTATTAGTTCTAAATGCAGGAGTAAATGAAACACAAGTAAGATTGTGTGCAAGTAGTAAAACATACCTTGCTGTATCCGATCCAGGAATGCAGTCCTCAATTTATTTTCATTAACAAAAGGTCTTAGACATGAAATATAACAGACATTCCTTACAAGTACAAACTGGCCCTCATTTAAAAATGGTAGTTTTCATTGAACCACATTGCATTATACATTGTATTATCAACTACATAATTAAAACCAATGAACTGTTTCAATCACAACATGTTTTGATATGAAATCACAACTACAAACAACAAATATATGCAAAAAGTTTTTATGCAATAAAGAGCAGTCTGTCCTGTGAACAAAGACCACCCACTACCAGACGGTAAAGCAGTCTCAGTTGATCAGTTTTCTTTTTTCACTGACGTTTCTGCTATAGAACTTTATTCACATGGTGGTCTTTATTTTGTGGTGGTCTTCAACACAAATAAGACAGTTACTGGCCAAGTATTAACAATAGAGATTAGTCACCAGTGCTCAAAATGATTGTTTTCAGGGCTTCAAAAGTGTAACAGTAAAAACCTTGTTTTATGTACTACTATTCATTAGATATACAGATATTATTTTGTTCCATTCTGGGATTCAAACATCAGAAGGAAGGACTTGAACCATCTTACATAAGATGCACAAAGGGTTGTAAAACAGGCCTTTGCCCTATATTCTAGGTAATCACCATGTGATCACCATTATACTGTGAAATGATAATGTTCAAAGGATATTAATTAAAGTAAACCACAAGTTTAATATCCGCATGATTTCTATTTCTTACCATTTGTTGACTGAAAGATATAAATGCCACAAAAATAGCCATTTTCTAAAAGCGTAATTTCATGCAGTTCAATATAAATGCATTAATAGCATTTCTTTTTCACAACTATCATATTTTGATACGTTAGTGAAAAAGGTACAAGAACAGGAGGCTATGCTGTCACATGGCCGATTAAAACCTTAAAACACTGGTTTCACAATGAACTTAACAATCATTAAGAGATCATTAAAATAATTTAAACATAATAAAACCCATAATTAAAAACTAGCTTCTTTCCATCTATCTCTTCCTGAAAGCAAAAACAGAAACAAACTTCAAATCAATATCAACAAAGATTTGTACAAAGCAAGGCATAACAAAAGTACAAATACTTCTTTATCATCTCTATTTGTGTGTAGTTTCACCTTAATACCTTAAATAATATTTGAGTTATGCTTTGAATAAGCATAAAACATATTAAGAGAAATAATTCAAAAATGGTGAAATCTAGAGTTATGGTTCACTGCATCTACTCTCAATGACCTCAACCATAGTGTTAAGTATCAACTCAAATCCTTCAACATTTATTGAGGTATGCTTCAGACAAATATGGACAGACAGACAAAGCTGCGACTATATGCTCCCCTTTGTGGGAGCATAATAAAGTAATTTACAACACTGTTTTGTTGTTTAACACAGTCATGTTTTGCAATTCATTTATTTCCTATCCTCAATACGAAACTGCTAACCCTCTTACCTACAGGGAATGGTTGGTGACAGGACTGAATTCAATGACCCACAATTAGTGAAAGGTTTAGTAATTACAAGTCAGCAGCCTGAACTTAAACCATTCGGGTAGGTCAACTGACATCACTAAAAGATTGACAACATCAGTACTATAAAGCATTGTAATTTTTTTACCTTCTTCTTCTGAAAAAGTATGACAATGCCAGATGAACAATGATCGGCCATATAAGAAAGAAGAAAGCTGCTCTTCCTGCCCTGTTTGCAAATGGCCACCAGGTCTGTAATACAGAAAAATTATATGCTTTCATTAGTTTACATATAACTATCAAAACAAGTTTACCAGTAACTAAAAGCTTTAACTATTTAACTCTTCAAAGACAGCATGTTGCATCACCTAACTAGGGGGTCAAACTGTCACAAAACACTTGACATGAAAGTGAAGCAATATAACTGAAAATAGAAAGAAATCTTATGCTGGAAAAAAATAACCACACTTGATATAGATTCAAGAAAAAGAATAGTGAAAGTCATTTTGACAGAAAATTCATCAATTCAAGGGTCATAACTCAGTGTGCCTTGAATGATCTGGCTTCATGTACTTATCAAACTTGGCAGAGTTATTATATCAACCAAGATTGGCGATGATCTGAAAGAATTTATTTGAGACAGAGACAAAAAGTGCTATTTTTGTGATATTTCGGTCATTTCAGGGTCAAAAATCATCAGTGCCCTTGGAAATCTTGCTGGTTACAGGACTTAGCTGAGAGTGTATGCCAATAAACATTGTATCCCTGTTTGGTGATGATTTAATATAACAGATGTGAGTAACTATCTCAGAGTAGCAAAGGTCAGAAGATGCTATTCACTGCAGTTACATGTAATCCCATAATCTGTTCCAACTCTTTACACTGGCATAGAAAAATGTACACAACAAAAATTCCGTTAGTTGTGTTAGAAGTATACACAATTTCTGAAAACAACATAAAACCATAATTCCTTTTCCATAATTAACAGGGAACATACATGTAATGTCATTCTCCTCTGACACTTAAACAGCAAGAGGCATTTTGGCAAATCTTCCTACTCTATTAAAGCATAGCATATTCAGAAGTACCTAAACA
>JAUMHA010424316.1:0-10196 GCA_032359765.1 Saxidomus gigantea | reverse complement strand
AGTCTAGATATTGAATTAAACCATATTGTTACATAATGTAACCTGGTACAAATAAAGTTGATTGTTGTTGTTGTTGTCATCAAACGTTGCTATTGTTTTGCATATGACAACAGGGTTGTGATGCTCTTTGGGTCAAGATCACATTGGACAAAGTAATGCCTCTTTTTGCATTTAGATTTTTTCAAGATAACCGAAAGTTGACTATAATTCTGCCATTTTCTAACAGTTCTTCATCGAACTTCAAAATATATTGCGTATGACAACATAGTCATAATGTTCCCACTCTGTTTCTCCCTCATCCCCTTCCAACCCCTGTCCCAAATTCTACCCCCCCCCCCCCCCCAAAAAAAATGTCGATTATCAAAAGGACTTGAAACTTCATACAGTGATAGAGCACATTCAGAGAAAGTACAGTGTGCAAGAATTATAACCCTTTCTTATATTTTCTTGTCCAGAGCATTACTCTTTAAGTGCCAAAGGGATTTCATTTAAATTGGATACAGTGAAGTGGACGTTTAAGGGAAGTCTCGCGCCCAAAAACCATAACCTTTTATTGCAGTTTTTGTGAGTTATCTGCCTTTCTATATATTTTCTGTCAGATCACCTTACTCCGATGACCAATAATTTTATATCAAACTTTAAATATGAGTAAGTGTGGCAATAAATAGTAGTGTAATGCACAATAACTATATTCAAACATCACCAATTCGGGGGCATTCGTCACTTATGAGTTACAGTGTTGGTACTCTTGGTGTTTTATAAGTTTCACCTTAATAATTGGCTGCACAGTATACCTACTCTTAGAAAAAACCCATTTGCTGACAAGCTCTCGAATAGCCAAGCGTGACATAACATTTGTCACAACATATATATCTGAACACTGCAGGGAATTAGTCTTTTTGAACGTACGATCTTATCATCTGTATACGACTGTCACAATAAGTACGAGGTGCCAGGATATCATTTCATTCTTATAATCATTTCAAAAATGTTAATTATTTCTGAAGTTTACTTTACAATTGTACTATGCAAATTGGTTGGTATTGAGTAACTACACCAGTTCCGGCTAATCATTTGGTAGCAAGACGTTTTGACAAAATCCATATGACCAGCAACACGGGAAAATGGGCCTTCGGACAAAATACGTGGAAACTAGCTTTCTTTTAATTTCAGTTACCTACGTCCAGTACATACAAAGCTACAACATTTTGAAAAAGTATACCTAAGGCGTCATTGTTCACTCTAAAAATGACGTCACATACCACAACTTGACTAATCCGGTAATTATTTCATAACATCATCATTTATTTTTAGTTGCGACACTATATACTCTTTCAATATATATCAGATCTGGTGAAATAGTACATGTCTTCTTTCCACGATATGCCTTTTTCATAGGGTATAGCCAAAATAAAAAAGAATCATTTCAAATAGCTGTTGCCATAGCAATAGTCTTCGATGATTTTGAAGCATATAGTATGTTTCTGTTGAGGGAAATATAGTGGCTATCAGTTTTTATCATTGATTTTGCATTAAAAGAGGGTGACAAATATGTAAATTTTATGGGGGTTTTTATCAGTTATTATCGAATAATGAAACAAATGTCCGAAGGTACATTTTCGCGCGTCGACGGTCATATAGAATTTCACAGTAACCAATTGCTTTACAAAGTGTTAATGCGTTTTTAAACACTAGTTATAACCGCGTTGAATAGACCTAACAAAAAGATTTCTCTTTCTCTAACAAGCGTAAATCTGTTTTAAAAAATGATCAGGAAGGTAAAGTTCACTTCAGTAAGTGCAAACAATAAAATTATTCTAAAATCATTATATCAATTAACTTTAATTGGCAAATTAAGACAATATTCAACGACGCTACAGGAAATTGCTTGTGCGATAAATGGGAAAACATCTTTCAAGTTTTCAGATGTAATTAAGCTGTTAAAGTAATGAAGTTGCAATCGATTAGTATAATTGCCTTTTCCATAAGTTTGTTCAGTGCTCATCAAAATGTTATTCAATAGAGCATAAATAAGATGGATAAAATCAACTAAATGCGAATTGCGCTCGAAGTACATTTTTTTGTATTCTGATTACAGAAAAAAGGAAAAAGATTCTTGGATGAAAGTTTTTACTCGACACCTTTTGTTCATTAAGGAAGTATACCACTCCCCTTATCAATAGCCAAATGCGTTACATGAACAAGATATGTGAACTATTGCAGAATCGACTGATTTTGCAATATCTCTTTACATTGTATACGTATGCAATTCTAATGTTGTTGTTGTTTTTTATTATTCATGGATTCTGTACATTTCGAAAAAAACTATTTTAAATTTCATAAAATATCTTAATGCAGGACTAGAGAATAAAAATTAGACTTTTTTGGCTCCTCCATATCATTTAACATAATTACAGATGGCAACCTTTCACTGAACACCGATCTGGTTAAAGTTTGCTTCCGACGAAAACTAAACTGAAATTTCAATCGCCAACATCTTTAAAAGTAATCGTTTTTCAATTATATTTAGAAAACATGTAGACCTATACATTTTTTAGAAGTTTTATCGAATTAAATTGATGGTGCTTATGCTAATATCTTTCTGGTTGGGTGCGTGCTAAACCCTAAAGCGTATTGCTTATGTATTCTGGTGACATTATAACTTTAATTAAAGCGTTCATGATATTTGGAAAGGTAGTTATATTTCTTTCTTAATGATTTAAAACAATCCTTCATTGTAGTGTTAAGCATGAACATGGACTTCATATAATATGTATACACAGACCAGTTAGATTGCTTATTTGAAACTTACCTTGAAAAAACTATGTGTTTTAATCTTTATAACATAAAAACGGAAACATTTAAGTGTGTCGAGGCGCATCTTGTAGGATAGTTTCTTTACGAATATTAAATTATAGGATTGAAGCCCTTTTAAGCTCAAATTCTTCAGAACAACAAAGATAATATGCGTTTTATTTTCGATATGAAGAATAGGATACAGGTATTGTGGCGTTGCTATAGACCGTATTATATTTCAGCTTTTTAGAATACAGTTCTAACTGTTCTTAGTAACTAAACGCCCTATGTAATGCACTTTAGCAGAAACATATTAGGAAAATGGGCGCTGATCATAACGAAGCAAAGTTACTCAAACAATACAGCTTAATGAGATGTCCATCTGAATTTGCTT
The DNA here is from genome assembly GCA_032359765.1 of Saxidomus gigantea. Taxonomy (NCBI): domain Eukaryota; kingdom Metazoa; phylum Mollusca; class Bivalvia; order Venerida; family Veneridae; genus Saxidomus; species Saxidomus gigantea. The sequence goes on along the minus strand of JAUMHA010424316.1, from coordinate 7,006 downwards.
TAAGATGCTAAAAAATGTTCATTACAGCATATTATGCGTTAATATAAATCCAAGGCGGCTATTAACGCTCATTGTATCGTCAAAGGTCAAATGTTTTTACTTTCTCTTTAATGTCAATAGACGCCGTATTTGGCCTGGGTACTGTAAACGTGCGCTATGGTGAAATAGTGCAAGACAGACCAGATCAATCTTATGTTTGAATGTCGCATACGATATGAACATATTACAAATAAAAACAGTACATTCAACTTCAAACGATTGCAGAAAGGTCCAAAGCTTACGGGCTCCATTTCACAATTTGTTCATGACTCACGTGAGCAAAATCAACCGCCATTTATTGACGTTGACGTTGCTTGTCAAGTTGGAGCTGAGTAGGTCCAGTGAACAGTTTCACTGATTAGAAGGTAACCAAGAATCATTTTTGGTTTACCCTGTTATACACATTGTACAGTACTGTATTTATATTTCAATACTGGTATTGCTTTTTTTATATCTGTTTCAAAGTCTTGTCATTGAGACACAATATTTTTCGATCTACATCATCTGATCATATCGCTTGAAGTTGAGCGCAGATCGAATTATTTTTATAGTCTCTCAAACAATTTAAAATGCTGACCATGTGAATATTTTCATTTAACGTACGTTTTATAATTGCCAACATCATATTTGTTTATCATTCATTCTTTGTTGAATATTAAATTTCGTCCTCCGTACATTTCGACCCGCACTTTACAAAAGGTTCAGCGCAAGTCGCGAAGGTCAAAACTTATTTTAATCTATAGCCCCTAGGCCTTCAGCGCTCACAGCGCTTTGATTTAAAATGTTGTCATAATGTCTGTGATTTAAACGCAGTTATCATGTCAAACCTTAGAAGATTCATTTACTTATTTTCCTTATCTTTTACGTCTGAATTAAGTTTGCATGTTTTTGCGCGCTCAGAATACAAAATCAGGACGATATTGTACACTTTCTGTAACTAAATATTTAATGTGTACTCAAGTTCTTGCATGAACTCTTTAGAAACAAACAGACCGAAAATACTTTGTGAAATCTAAGTAAACTTCATTCGTCTTTACAAGAATTGTATTTGTTTCGATATTTGCAGACTATTTATTCAGCGATTGTTATCAAGTATAAATATGGGATACATAAAAGTATCTCACTCACTTAAGAAGAGGATGTGTTTGTCTTTCGTTGTCTTTAAGATCGATACACACATGTGGATGAGACTACAAGTGAAATGTCAATTGAAATCAAATATTTATTGATTACCCCTTCGTTTTTTTCACTACGTAAAAGCTATTATTTTCTAATAAAATTTAAAAAACAAAAATCATGTGTAAATGTGTAATATATTAAAGACCTGTGATGGATGAAGTTCCCTCCCGTAACCGTCATAGAAGTATTTGCATAATACATTTCTTGAGAATGAAGTAATTGAATAAAATACTTAATTGCATAAAAGTCCATTAACACTCGAAGAAACAGGTAGGCAAGTACTTGTTACCACATTTCTCATGAAAAAACCGATCTAAAGAAGCGAAAATATCAACAAGAAAAGTATCATCCAGTAAAGACAGTTTCCTCATATGAAACCACGCAATACTAAAAGTCAGCAAAACAAACATGTAAAATGTTTTCGTGTCGCTAAGGGAATGTCATTTATTGTATAATTTGATTTCTTAATGAAATCCCTAGTGTACAGAAAGCAATATCCATTCGTTTAACATTGCCTCATTCGTTATATTAAATGAATCAGTTCATTGAGTAAAACTATTATGACCGTCAGGAGACCTGCATTTGTCATAGTCTCTCATGAAAAAAACATAAAATTCTCATTTTGTAAAGACTGTCTCTTAATGTGTGATATGACTTTGAAACTATGAACAACTCAATGTCATCTAAACTATTAATATGATACAAAAGTGCATACTTATAACCAACATAATTTGCAAACAACTTATTTCCGCTAAATATGCTGAAGCCCACTTTCCGAACATATTAAATGTACCTTTTAGCCCACCTAAACACGAAATTCCTGTGGCCGTCTGTCTGTCGTCTGACGTCTGTCTGTCCACAAGTAACATAGTATATGCAATAGAGACTGCATTTTGTTACTGGATCTTCATGAAAAGTGATCAGAACGACTGGCTTAAGGATATCTAGATCGAGATTGAATAAGGTTTATCTAGCGACAAAAACTAGGACACGGGGTCAAATCATAAAAATAAACGTGTGTATGCAATAAAGGTTGCATTTTTCATTGGATCTTCATGAAACTAAGTCAGTGTAGTTGCCTTGATAAAATTAAGGTTGAGTTTGAATATGAATTATCTGGAGTCAAAAATGTAATCATAGAAAACATTGTGTATTCAATAGAGGTTACATTTTTCAATGGATCTTCAATTAACTTCCTCAGTATGATTGTCTTGTCAATGTCAAACATAATGTTTGTGTTTATGAAATATAGTGGTCACATATTGTTCTTAGTAAGTCTCAGGTAAGCGGTAGTGGCCCTTTTGTTTCAAGTATGAGATGTGTGCGTCCGGTTCCTATTTGTTTACATTTTTATAGAAATGAGAAAATAAAGATCAATGAGCTTGTTGTCCTACTATTCTACGGTCACGTACGTACTGACGAAGTTTAAGAGCATAGGTCACCTTGAACTAGTGGTTTTAGTTTTTAAAAGTAACAGATCATACATGGTTTAGACATCGCTTCAAATTCTGAAAATAACTTAAAGCAATTAAATCTGCAGTGACTTAAAATACTCTGAAATGTATAAATAAAACAGCTAAATGTTGCAAGAATCAATTCACATAAGCATTCAGAATATTACAGACATATGTTTACTTTGCAAGGCATTTATTTTCGCTTACCAAATGTTCGCAAATGATCCTCTTCGTAAAAGTGCTACAGTGTGATACTAGCTCATCATCTTTTATAGACTGAATGCAACTTCCGTTAACCCGCTCGCAGATCCAAAATCTCGAGAGAATTTTGAAAGAATTTGTATGTACAACGAAAGCCACGCACTGATTACGCGATATGTTGAGGGTATTGAAATATATACAACCTTTCTTTTATTTCTACTTGCCACCCGCATATTGTATGAGCAAAGAATATAAATTTCCTTTTCTTGTTTAGAATTTTTTTTAAATAATGCAAGAACAAATCGGGTATTAAAGGCATATTAATTTTTTAACTTAAATAAATTTTAAACGGACCTTTTCACATGTACATGTTAGGTTCATTTTAGAGTGGGACTCTGATCTCTTGAAACCCGACAGAATGATAACAGGTTTTTGGGTATTTGCTGCAGCCTAGATATGACACTCCTACACACACTACTTAAAAGCAGACAGCCCATTTCCATTTTATGCCATGTACTTTTACTGCTTTAGCAGCAATATTTTAATTGTTTGACAATTTAAAATGTTGCCAAAACTATAATATACATATAAAGTGAATTGTATTTGCTTTTACGTGCGTATCAAAATGACTGATATCTGTGCATTTCCTGTTTTATTCACCATCTGCTAATTACTCTTGCAGTTCAACAATTACCCTGACAGTTTTAATTTTGCATAGGCAAACAACGGGTTATTCACATGTTTTTATTCAGTATATCAACATACCTAATCGTACCACATGCTATTTTGTGTAACATCCAATACGTGTTTGCTTGAATCACAAAGCTTTTACGTTTTTTTGTTTCGAATTGATGGACTTTCTTGGGTCGATCGCGACAATAAAATGTCTAAAGCTAAAGAGATTTTGATGGACGTACCTAAAAACCCAAAGGAATGGTCACTGCTGAAACAATTTTCTGAATATTGAATGCCACAAATTGCACATAAATTAACCTTCTGTTGTTGAAATAATTTATCAAACAAACACGCGAAATCACATTCTGTTTCAGAAATATTCAACGGAAACACGCTGCGGATTGTAAACACTCATCAGCAAAGTAATATTAAGCCATCAAATATGGATTAACACCATATGAGTCTTTATGCTGATGTTGATTTTGAAATTAATAGTATAAATTCGCTTGATAGAAATCACAAAGTTGTTTTAAGAAAAATTTCTAATAAGTAAATGGTTTATCTAAAGTCAAACAAAGCGTTGTGATGCTATTCACGCTATTAATGCATGTTTAACAAGTACAGCTGCTGTAGAATGTAATTACTTCCAGTAGTGCTAAAATGTCGATGTTTCTATGTCTTTTAAAATAACGATTCAAATCATAAAAAAAGATTTAAATCATTGAAAGAAATAAACGGAATGGTAATATAAGCAAATGGGCATAAGGTTAGGGAGTTTGCGACCTTCTCTGACGTCAGGCGTCAAAAGTCGAGGTGTCTCCGAATTTTATGAAAGTATAACATGTTCTTCGTTTTTCTGGAATCAAATCGTCGTGCGGGCTGTCGTTATGGTTATTGTTCATATTGGAATTGAGCTAATTTCAATTACCTAGCTGTGTTTCACGTGAATTGATTAACGATACGTAGAACGGTCGCTTAAGACTCACAACTTTACTTAATTAAGAAAGTTCGATAACGAAATAGCTTTTACAGCATTGTTTTTATTTAATTAGAATGATATTTGTATATTGTATGATAAAAAATCAGGGTTGTAAAAACCATTTAATAGCCGAACAGCATGTACTACACAATTGTTCTTAGTAATACACACCCGTTTCGCATAAATAGCAAACGATGTACCACCAAATGTAAGGAAGCAATAAACAGTAAAAGACATGTCGGATTTGCTATTAGAACTATTTAAGTTACAGCTAAGATGTACATAGAATCTCTTAAAAATCATCATATATTTCAGTTGCAGTAGCAACTAAAGTCGTACATCGAATATATTTAATTCGACTTTCATAATAAAAAAACCAATGTTAAGTTTCATCAACATTGATATGGTGGTTTTAGAGAAGATGTCGTGTATATCATGTTACGGCCGCTGCACTGAGTAAGTCTTCTTTCGCAGAGAATGTCTTGGAAATGAAGCAAGTCTCCATTGGGGGAACAATCCTTCGGAATGCATTGAAGTCTGCGTAGCGAAAGTCCTCTTTACGATGTAAGTCTGCGTAGCGAAAGTCCTCTTTACGATATAAGTCTGCGTAGCGAAAGTCCTCTTTACGATGCAAGTCTTCGTAGCGAAAGTCCTCTTTACGATGTAAGTCAAGCCAACGGAGCTAGCAAGTCTACTTAGCACATCAAATCATTCATGCAGCTAGTCCAATGTGTGTAGCATGTCATCACAAAGGTGCTGTAAGTCAAGTTCGAGCAGCAAATCCAGGAAGCACAGACAATCAATTTGTCGTAATAACTCAAGGAGGCGGCGTAAGTGTAAGAGTAATCCTGTAGCAATAGTAGGTTCATCGTAAATAACATTAATTTTCAAAATGTCAACGACATTGCCTCCTTGATAGTAATATATCATTGACACCGTAAAGTAAACAATGTTTGAGCGAATTAAATAAATGAGTGGCGTGGTCCGTCGAGTACTTTACGTACATGATTGCGTAGTTTGAATAGTTGCAATTGTTTAAAACAAATTTTCTGTGGAGGAATGTAAGGCATTCTGCACAACTCTCCTGTTATTTAATGAGTAATATTTGCATACCTCCTTTAGATAACAGCTTTCACTTAAATATTTTCTTTTGATGAATAATGGTGCTTTAAAGAATGATTTTCCGACGTCTGAATGGCGCAAGTTTCATTTCAATTTGTCCCATAACTACATAGTTACAGACATATAAAAATGAAATAGATTTCGTGTATCAATTAATCAAACCACTATTTTCTTTATTATTATTATTATACCAAATTTATATAGCACTCTTTTCATACTATAAATATGTTCAAAAATGCTTTACAATAAAAACATAAAAAGAATACAGTTAGCATAGATAAGAATATAACATTCTAAAAAACAGAAAACTTAAAAACACTAGCTAAAGTTAAAGTCAGCCTACGAGCTTATTGAGGATTCTCCAACCATGACTGAAACATTCTCAACATGCTTGAGATTGTGTTTGTTGGAGAACAACATTATTTCCGTCTTGTCAGCGTTTAGTATTAACATGTTGCCATTCATCCAGGCAATATTTTTCAGTCAGACAACATTTAATGCGACGTAATGCTTCAGACTTTGAGACTCAGTCTAAAGGTTTAAATGACACGTACAGCAATGAATCATCAGCGTAAAAGTGATGTAATAGTCCATGACTTAGACAAATAGTGCCTACTGGCTTTTTGTACATAGTAAAACAATTTGGGCCTAAGACAGATCCCTGTGGAACGCTATATTTCATAAGTACAGGTTGTAAAAGTTCACTCTCACACACACTGTCTGAAATCTGTCATTCAAGTATGCAGAAATCCAAGCAAGAGCATTACCAGAAATCTTATTGTGATTTTTTGAACGACTTAGCAGTGTATTGTGATCTATGGTGTCAAAAGCTGCTGATAGGTCAAGCAATACAAGGACAGTGACACAATTATTGTCTAGAGACTGAAGGATGTCATTTTGCACCTTTAATAGCGCTGTTCCAGTGGAATGAAACTTTCTGTAAGCTGATTGGTATGGCTCATGCAAACTGTTTTCTGTAAAATGGTTCTCAATACGCACATCTACAATCTTTTCTAAAATCTTTGATAAAAATGGAAGGTTTGAGACTGGTCTTTAAATATTATTTAAACCGTGTAATATGTTTACAATAAAAACCTACAGAATTACATGTGGCTGTTTACTTTGGGTGCTTCCTGTTCGCGAAGTAGTAATAAATGCGATTTTTGGCTTCTATGAAGACTAACTATAATTATCCGCGTAAACAGTCTAAATATATTCTGTGAGAAAAACATTCCCTCACATTAGACATGATGTGACGAAACGAAAAATGTTGCCTTTAAATACAGCTGCATATTGTTCGAATTATATAATAATTAATATATTGATCTTAGCAATTAGTTCAAAATTTCACTGCGAT
>JAUMHA010424305.1:0-10196 GCA_032359765.1 Saxidomus gigantea | reverse complement strand
TTTTCCTTATTTTTCGAGATTCGTTTCACAATATCTTGGTGCTTGGCAAGAGTGGCCTTCTCATCCTCAGTGTGTTCTTGAGTTGACTTCTTTAAAATCTTTGATACCTATTTAAACAAGAAGAAATTTTTTTTTTGCTATTAATGATCTCTGATATTGCAACATCATAGCCAATGAACATGACGCCAATGATGCAATAGTAACATCGCGCCTAAGTTGATGTCGGAGCATTTATAGTGTACCAAAAAAACCTGTTTAAAACTTTTTCCACCTGCATTTATTTATCATAGGTAAAGTCTAATTTTGTTTGGTATTGAAATCATTTTCTTGTCACATTGTGAAATGTTAATTACAACTGAGTACTGCAGAACACGCTACTTGACAACCTCATTAGGTTCCATTTTTTCGCGCTGTTCTATTTGCCAGTCTAGAATCAAAACTTATAAAATTAAAAGTATCAATACAGGCTTCTTTCTAACCCAAACTAAACCTTCTAAAGGCTTCTTTGACTGCACATAGGTATATTACGTAGCAGATATGATCTTCAGTAAATTCATAAGCAAATGTTTGAGCATTCTCCATATTTCTATATAGATGTATAGGAAAATAGGATAGGCCCAAACATTTGGGGATGCAGAACTTTTGGTTGTTCAAATTTTGATGGTTATTTTAAATTGCCCGTTACAAAATATTAAATCCTGTGGGCCTCGATAGCTCAGTGGTGTAGACATTCACCTCTGCAATTGGAGGTCCTGTGTTTGAATCAGCCTGAGCACGCTGTGTGTCCTTGGGCACAGACACTGATGCCACAAGTGCCTCAGTCAACCCAGCTGTAAATGGGTAGCAGTGATGAAAAACTTACTGCATCTCTCTCACAATAATCAAACTAAAATATCAACAATCTAAACTTCTTTATTTAGACTGTTTATAGTCCCTGGACCAAGCACACCTGAGATTTCTCCCTGTATGAACTTTCCAAGACTCCTGACAGGCGCATTTAAAGAGACAGATGCAGATACAAGGTAGTGTTATATCCAGGATGAAAAAGGGCATGGGGCTGTCAGAAAAGGACAGGGAGACAATGCGCAATTTTCTTTCATTGAAGGGCATTAATTTCCGTTAACTGTTGTGATTCATGTGTGCTTACTTACTACTGTAACACTAGCCTTTATTGCATTTTCCTAATAAGAGTAACAAAAGACATTATTAAAGCACTATGGTGCATCTACACTCATGGGGGCCAGAGGCTCCCGGAAGCTCCTGGCTTTTAGTTATTTCAGAGGGCTTCTGATGAATTGTTTAGTTTGAATCTTTTAATTTCATTTATTGTTTCCGAAATCGGTATCAGATTAAAAGTATCTAAAACATGTTTGAAATGCAGGAAAATGCACAAAATGGCACCCTCGAAAAAAATAATTTCGTACCTCCCTTGAAAGTGCCTCCCTATTTTCTAACCTCTGGCTACGGCCCTGCATCCCATATAAATGTGTGAACAACTCGGTCATTGAAATAATTAATAATTGATCGATCATAAATATAATTTGCGATGATTTATTCTAAACATGATTGCCTCAGATTAAACCACAGACCCTGATAACTTTGTACAAACATCAAAGAAAACGCCGAATAATTTCTGACGTCACATACATGTGCAGTAACGACACATGATTATCGGAAAAATAACAGGTGTACAAGGATGTTGAGAAGGGCAGAATGGCGGCACGAAAAGGCGGCAGGGCGTGGTGCATGGAAATCTGGGTACAAGACCCTAGCTCTTTTACAAATCGACCCCTTGGTTCTCTTACATTACAAATACACCTCAAATTACTTAGAACTGTGTTCCATCTCTACATGACAGGTGATATGATAGACCTACAGGTCAACCACTGTGTCACTTTATATTATTTTAGCCAAACACTGTTATACATGTCATGCTGGTAACAATGCCTGATCAGGCTTAGAAACCCATTCAACTTTCAAGCTTTTATTGCCTGATCAGGCTTATAATGACCAATAGAATGATCGATTTTGTAAATTATCCTAAAAATTTGAATAATATCTTACAGATAATTTCTGATGTCCTAGCATATGTTTCTTGCAACATAACATTATGTTAAAAGTCAACATCACCAAACTATCATAATCATAGCCACTTTTTGCACCAGAATTCTAGCATTTTTACTTTCACTTTGCATGTACTTTTTATGTAAAATAAGCAAAGCCTCTTTAGCAGAAAACTGTATGTTTCATTTCAATAAAAATTATGTGTTAATAACAAGAGAACACCAGCTGAAGAAATGTAGAATTTTCAAAGCAATCCACTGAATATTTCTTAAAATCAAATTAATTATTAGTAAATTCTTTGTTTCTTTTCATACATACTTAAGCCTGATCAAGCAATAAAAGCTTAATTGGGCTTTTAAGTCCAATTTGGCAATGTTACCAATCTAGTCTCAATAATTCGACTCAAAACACAGACCCATTTTTCGTATGGACATTTTATCGATATCTGCGATTTTTTCGGAGGCTAGATAGCGCCTAGCAAAATATATAACAATATTCATCTGTTGAGTATTCTCGGCTTCGCCGTGATGTCATACTGACCAGTTAACCAATCAGATTATTAGGTTGCGTTCATTTCTTCATTCGGTAAAAGGTGAAAACTCGGTCTTTACCGTTGACTCGTATGCAAATTTAAATTTATTTTAAACGAAACAAAAAGCTTTTGACAACATATAATTATTATAAAAACAATCTGATAGTTTCAAGAAAATTGAAGATAGTCGTCTTCTTTCGTTTCTAATCTTGGTTATTATATTATTTAAAGCTAAAGATGCATAGACAACAGCGATCACAGCGGAGGAATCACCTATCCCGAATGTAAATAATTGTTCAGTAGTCAGTACCCCCCGGAAGTGCGAAGCCGAGAATTATTTCGACTATTACCAATCTGTTATAAACTAAAATAAGAGCATATATCAAGTAAAATATTTCCTTACAAAGGCTTTGATTTCCCCTCATAACCACTTGTCATTTTGGATCAAAAACATAAAATTATCAACAAAAATTTCGAAGGTACTCAATATCCGAAAATTGCTATACTTTGACCAACAAACATAATAACCGATTATATCGAAGAAATTGTAAATTCTTTAAAGGTACCTTTTTGCAGTTTATTCTGGACTCTTGTTTTGATAAAAATTCTGACAAATAGAGAAGTTTTTTGGCCCTTCTGGCCGAAACTGGCGATTTGTTTGGTTCAAGTTTGGACCTATCATCGTCTTTGTCAGACATTTTTATTGGAAATTGCCGCTTTTAACAAATACAAATTTTAATCTTGATAAATCACATCTCATGCGTTTAATTGGCTTAACATGATCGTATAGTATATCATATATTGAATATTATTTTTCATTTAATGAGAATCATTCTATTGTGTATAACATTCGTTTAAATGCATGTTCAGTTCAACATTTTAGTAAATGTCTTAAGCGATATCACTGTACATGTAGAAAAATGTAAACAAGGAGCTGTCAAAGTGACATTCAATTAATAACACGTTTGTAAAGACTCACTGCCGTAGACATGTTGAAACTCAATACCTTAATAAGTTCACAGCAGCTAGCTGGGTACATGACTAAGTTCCCAAAGAAGATAAGAGTGTTGGACGCTACTTGGTTCCTGCCCAACTATGGGAAAACCGGTTTTGATAATTACAAAGATGGCCACATTCCTGGCGCACAGTTCTTTGATATCGACGCTTGTTCATCAAAGTCAGAGTATGAACACATGCTTCCATCTGAAAAACAGTTTGCAGAGTATGTTGGCAACCTTGGTATTGACAATGACACTCATGTAGTAGTTTATAATGACCACCCAGACTTTGCATTATTTTCAGCTCCTCGTGTGTGGTGGACTTTCCGTATGTTTGGACACGATGGTATATCCATTCTAGGCGGTGGTCTGAGGTCATGGAAGGATGCAGGTTATCAAATAACAACTGGTATAGAAACTACTGCAAAGAAATCATTTACAGTTAATTTTGATGCAGATCATATTAAATCCTTCGATGATGTAGTGAACAACATAACCAGTCAGAAGTTTCAGTTGGTTGATGCTAGATCAGCAGACAGGTTTCATGGAACTGGTCGAGAGCCAAGAGACGGTAAACTAACATAACTTAATGTTATTGATTGATATACATTTTATTGATATTTTTCAACAGAAAATATAGTGATGACATGATATATAGATGGTAGACATATATCTTTGTCTTCAATCTTAATCACCGTGAGTTTTCCTTCATAAGTTACTGTATTTAGTGGCAGGTTGCCTCTAGCTCCTTGTTTTGTCAATTTGATTGCCAACACAACTTCGCCTGTTAAGTTTTTTAGCAAGGCATGTCAGTTTGGCCTAATCCAATGCCTCAACTCCAGGACTGATATATAGAGCTTCTGTGAGAAAGACCCCCTGTTGACCATCCTCTTTTGACTCTTCAAAAGTTTTCTATGCTTGTACGATGACTTCTACTTCTTCTTTAAAGTTGGTACAATACTTGTCTGCTGACCCACCAGTCTTGTGCATGATTAAAATACCAGCACCAACATCTTGTATAGCAGCTGTAACACACATGGATCTATATCTCTGATGGATAATCTTCTGAGATCATGCCTTCTATCATGGATTTTTAATGTTTTCATCTCCTACACCCGACTTAAAACTTGGCACTGTGGTGTAGATACTGATGTTCGACTGGCTCTTGCAGTTCCCATTGGCCCAGTAGTAGAAGTGGTCCATGATAGGCAGTGTTTGATTTTGTCAGCTTCTTGAATTCATTGACAAATCTCAATCTTTTCAGGCCATTCTTTTTTGGCCCCTAGCTTCGTTCTCATGTGTTGGTCAGGCAAGAACTTGGGCTTGCTGGCTTGCATGAGCCCTTTGGCACCGCTTCTTTTACATAGGTGTACAAATTGCTCAAGTAATTATTCTTAATGCCTAGTTCCGGTCCTTTTCAGAGACTTTTTGCTGACTCATCCATATTCATATAGTGCATGGGGTCTCACTGTCAATGCTGGCAATTGACCGGGTCGCTGGTCAAGACTGGTTAAAACTGGTCAGTAAGGGTCATTACCGATCTATACTGGTAGATTGAAAACTGATGTCTGTTATCTTCCTTAGTTTACTCTCTAAACTTTGATAATAACTTTGTAGCTTATTCATTTTAATTTAAACATAAAATAATTATATTGACCATTTAATATTTTGTCAAGAATAATGTTTTCATTGAATCAAAATGAATTGTACTGTGGTCAATTTAAAACTATAGGTCTAAAAGACTGTTTAACTATCAATAGGAATGGTATATTTGCTATTAAAACAATTGGACCCCTTTGCAGAGGTGTCATCACACCTAGGCTGCAGTGATAGCAATTAATCTGCTACACTTCACACTTGTGTAATTCCAATAAGACAATGTCATCAGTATGTATACAGTTTAATAAGTAACATCATCAAGGAACAGCACTCAGTTCAAAGAGTCTTTGTATCAATTGACTAGTACTCACCAAACAGCCCATATTTACCTCACTAGGAAGGTATGAAACAGAAGTATTAACAGAGCAGTACCTTTTTTCAATTTTATGGTCAAGGTATGCTATCTGGTCTTCCTTGGAACGGAGTAACTCATGTCTGAAGTCAGCCTGTTTGTTATCCGGTTAATCAGCAAGTACGACTTCATTTGCTGATTCACAATGCCCTTCCTGGTTTTTCAATCACACTGATGAGACAGAAGGGGCGATATCTAGAAGCCTTTGCTCGATCCTTCCCGTGTTCGGTGTTGGGTATCATGATCGCCTCTTTCCAAATTTGAAACATTTTATCTTCTCTCGATGAAGTTAAGGTTGTAGATGGCCATGTAGATGTTAAGAAGTGTACATTGCGAAGCATCTAAGGTAGATAAGCATATCATTTGTTATTTTATTTGGACCAGATGATTTCTTAGCTTCGAGCTGTTTCGGGTCATTTTGTAGCTCATTCATTACCTCATCTGAACTATTGTTTCCCTTTCCTCCTTTTGTTCCTTTGTTCCTCTGGTGGTTTCTGCTGATAGAGAGGTTACTAACAGTTTCACCATTGTCAGCGAATCTGTTTGCTGCTTTTTTCTACCATCAGGGTTTCATTTTCTACCAGAGTTGTTGCGCCCCCGTGGCCTTCTTCTTCACCGTTCAACTGCTTGGTGAGCTTCCAAAGCTTGTAACAACTGTTTCAAGGCTGAGTGATGTAGTTATCTCTCTGCAGATTTTTCGTCTGGCATGGAGATTTGCACTTAGGAACTTGGCACTAGCTTGTTGAAGCTTGATGTTGTTTTCTTGTGAGGGGTGTGTTTCAACCTCTCGCCTGACTTCTGATAACTGATCAAAAGATATTCCGGGTCATGACTCTAGTATGGATTGAAGTCTCTCCTGGGCCATCGAGGAATGCAATTATTTGCAGCTTTTAGAATGGCCACATTGAAAGCTTTATTGTCTTGATTGATGTGTAAGTCATCTGCACGTATATTTTTGCAATGGTCATCAGTAAGTTACTTGTATAAACTCCATTTTGTCATCTTGTAGTTTAATCGGGGAACGCTTGGCTCTTATATGGTTTTGTACTGCATGGTGAGGTAGACAGGGAGATGGTAACTGCCTGCATGTTGTTCACCCACTACCATGGCGCCATGATTAGATGTGTCTTCTCTGTGAAGAAATCAACGTCACGAGCATGAGTTTTGTATTCATCTTGCGAAGTTTTAGCCTCTTCTCAACATTTGTTTATGTGGTCATAGCCTCAACTCTGAAAGTGGCTGCTAGAGTCACCTGTGGCGAGAAAGTTTTTGTCCATACCACGGGTGGTTGAATCAAACGACAAACGTTTGTCAGTTCACAACATCCATCACCTTTTCGCAAAGTCTAAGACTCAAAACCTTGTATTCGGAGTCATCCATGTTCGTACTAGTTCCATTGCACAAATAGTGTTTCTTACATGTAATAAGGATTCCCCTTTTGCTCTTTCTAACCTGCCGCCACGCAAGCACTAATAGCCTCTAGCTTTAAATGAGTTTGTCATGATAAGGTGAGTCTCTTGAATGAAGCCGATTTGGATGTCTTTTTCATACAGGATAGTTTCTAGTTCTGTTTTCTTATTGATGAGTCTTTCTGCGTTCCAATGAACAACTCTTAAACACTGGCTTCTTCTGTGTCGTTCCCTCTCACGCCGTGTCTCTAATTCGAGGGCGGGACTCTGTCGATGCTCAGAACCCGAATGCTGCTTTCTGAAGGGACCTCATAGGCCCAGCTACATCCCGATATGCTCTAGATGACTGTGCAGACATTATGGTTAAGGATCCGTGGTCGAGTTGTTAGAGTCGCTTACTTGAAACATCTCATAGATTTTAGGGTCGTGGGTTCAAGTCCTACTTCCGACCACATTCATTTATGTGAGAAAGTTGAAACGGGCGTAAAACTTACACACAAACAAGCAAACATTGTGGGAATGCATCATACAATGGTTGTTAGAACGTGCGCCAAACTGGCCTGGTATATCTGACTTTAGCTCTCAACATAGTCACAAATCACAAGTTAGCAATTTGGCCGTCGACATGACGAGAGTCCCAATTAGCACTTTGGGTGTTAATTATACGTTAATTATACGCCCGAAGAGACGTATTATAACATTACCCGTGGCTGCGTCCATACTTTCAAAGAGTTTTTATCTGATGTTCACCAAACTTGATGAAAATGTTTGTCGGCATAATATCTCGGTAGCCAGTTCGATAACAAGCCGAATCGACTTAGGGACTTTTGGATTATGGCCCTTGATTTATGCAAAAAATGACCAAATTCACCTTGTCTGCTCTCTAAGTCGAACAATTTTCATCTGATCTTCACCAAACTTGATCAAAATGTTTGTTGGCATAATATCTAGGCCAATTTCGATGACCAGCCAAATCGACCCAGGCACTTTTGGATTATGGCCACTGATTTATGCAAAATCAACAAAATTCTACAGTACAGCAGAAAAGGCTACTTTCATAATTTTTCGATAATTCAAAGGCAATACTCCAGGAGTGCCTATGGCAATTTTGCTGGTTATCGAACTTGGCCTAGATGTTATGCCCACAAATATTTTCAGCAAGTTTGGTGAACACCAAATGAAAACTGATCGACTAAGAGAGCGGACAAGGTGAATGTGGTAGCAGGAAGAGTTTTGTGTATTGGGTTGAAAGCTATTATTTCCTCTACTCTATATACCTGGATAGTGGGTATTCAAAGGTATCTTATTATCAATTTCAGACGTCAAACCAGGCCATATACCCGGCTCGTGTAGTATTCCGTTTACAAGCATACTTGGTCCTTACAAAGGTCCCGACGGAAATGTCGTTGAGCGTGGAGCCGTCAAAAGTCCAGAACAACTAAAAAGTGTATTTACGGAAGCTGGCATAGATCTGAATAAACCACTCACTGCATCGTGTGGCTCAGGTTCGATTATTAGACATTGTACTCCTAAGAATGTTTCCCTATTATAGGCATACAGCAATATAGGGTATTTTTTTGAAATAAATGTATCCTGTTTTTGTGATAGATATAAAGGTATATGTACAAATGTACTGGGTATCCAAGCTAATGAATATGCAAATGAACTAACATTTGAACAACAAATATTTTATACTTTTTTTTTCGTACATCGGGTTGTCAAAATGTATGAATACGTAAACTTTGACCGACTGACTTTGTCATTGGTTCTTGGAAAGAGTGAGGTAGGGGAGGGGTGCGGATGATAGGCTCCAACTAAGTCAGAGAGAGAGACACACACACGCACACTCACACGCACACGCACACGCACACACACACACACACACACACAGACAACAGAGCATGATTGTCATGTACCGTGGTTGTCATGTACCGTGGTTAGTCTTAGCATATCTATATTGTAACATTTACAACAAAACGCAAGCGTCTTTGACCTTCTACCTTTGATATTTATTGTGAATCTTACATGTACTTGGTCATATCGGATTGGCATTTCCGGTGATTTCATGCATGCCTGAACAAATTGGTCTGGCACTCCTCCTGTGACAGACGACTCTCGTGAAATTTCGTGAACACATCTCAATGACGTTTGTTTTTATATGATAAAATAGAGTTTGCGAGAGAAAGTTTCTGTCACGAGACACATGGTTCAGATGGAAATATCTTTAAAGTGCAAGACGACATGCAAGAGACAGTTTCTGTCACGAAACACATGGTTCAGATGTAAATATGTGTCACCTCGGTTAATTCGACAAAACAGTACCCATCGATGACGGACAATTCGCACACGAAAGAAACTACTAATATGCATGGGCAAGCAGTTTGCTTATTAGTAGGCCGGATAAATTATTTAATATAAATGTAGATCGATGTTTTTAACAAAAACTTTGGTATCTTTGTGTTTTAGGCGTGTCGGCATGTTGTCTTGTACTGGCGTCCTACCTGTGCGGAAAAAAGGATACTTGTGTTTACGACGGTTCCTGGTTGGAGTGGTTTAAAAGATCAAGACCGGACCAAAGAGAAGAGTGTCCCGAAAATTAATTTGTTTTGACCGGATTTTATGAAAGCTCTGGATGTGTGTGATTGACTTACCATGTATTTAGAAAGATGTACAGTCGTGAAATAATTTCTCAACTGGAAAAATCTATTTTCCCAACTTTGATACTTAGATTTCTCAAAAAACTACAAAAAGTCCAGTTTCGAGGTCACACGATGGATATATTCTAGACTTAATTTCTATTCTCTGCAAGTATAATTTACTGCACTTTATCACAGAGTACATGCACACTTGTAATTCTTGTGAGCTTCGTGTTGCAAATCACGTAGCGCATTTAATTGTAAAACCACCTAAATACACCTGGATGGGTGTATGTACGAACTGTGGGCAAGTTATCAATAGTAATAATAATATTCATTTAGCATCAAACTGTAATATAAATCTACCAGAACGAATACGATTTCTATGGCAAATTATGCGCTCTTTTGGCGTTAATATGTATAATGAATTATTTAATTTTTGTCCCAATGAATTTTATTTTGCTTTATAAGGAAAGCCCATACAGTCACAAATCGATGATTACAAAGCATTTGTCTGCTTATGCCACGAATATCTGTTTCACGTCA
>JAUMHA010424304.1:0-21725 GCA_032359765.1 Saxidomus gigantea | reverse complement strand
TGCTTGACCATTGTATGAAGTTGTTTTGAATTCCAACCAGTAGTTTTCAAGTTATGCTCCGGACAAGGAAAAGTAACTTAGGGCAATAACTCTGTAATTAGTCAAGATGGAATTATGGTTCTTGTGCAATGCAATTCCTCTCAATGTGCTTGACCATTGTATGAAGTTGTAATTTCCAACTAGTGGTTTTCAAGTTATGCTCCGTACAAGGAAAATGCAACGGACCGCCTGACCGACCGACCAACCACTGGGTGACTCCGATATACCCCACCAAACTTCGTTTTGGGGGTATAACCAGTTACCATTATGTTGCAAGGAACAAAATGTTAGATTTGACAGACGAGTGATTCCAAAGTGTAACATTGCTTTCACTAGTAACACAATGTAACAGTCAATGTGAGTCGGGGATGCTTCAACTTTTGACTTTTTGCAGTATTTTGAAACAGCTAGGCAAACAAGAGTTGCAGTGTAAAGGGTAAAGTGTGCCACTGAACCTTTGAGGCAGCATGTTTGAACCTTGAAAAGCTAACTCATCCACAAAAGCTACAAGCACTGGTTTTCTTCACGGGAAGCAAAGCTCAGGCAAAATTTGAAGCTGGCATCATCATCATCATCATCATCAGTCTGGGTATTAAAATGTGGCGGTTTATAATAGCATATCTTCAAGCCAATAATGCTGGTAAAAAAAATGGCAGAAAACAGAAGCTAAAGTGTATAGATTGAAATAAATTTTAATATGGACAGTTTTATTGCATAGTTATATTCAAGTGATCGCAAGTCAAAATAAAATCATAGATTTCAATTTCAACTTTGCAAATAAAAAAAGACATAATAGAAGATAGAACAAACTAAAGGCAAAAAATAAGACTAGCATAAACTAACTAGATTTACAACTAAAGATTACAGGATATACACATAATTTCTACATAAGAAAGCAAAATGTCTGACCATTTCTTGCAATAAATTACTCAAAAGTATACAATTATTAATGAAATAGTTTATTTATTTTGTTCAGGTAAATATCTTTGATTAACATTGTTCAAATTGGTATTATTTTGTTTATGAAATTAACGAAACTTGATAAGCTGTGACTGCAAGTCATTAATTAATTATATGCTTCAATGTACAGACAAAATCTTGAGGAAAATTGGAAAACTTCACTAGGACAAAAAAATCAACAACGAAAATTAAGCAGGATATTAAAGCAAACAAAAAAAAAAAAAAATCCCCAACTGTTCCCACTATTTACCTATAAATGGAATGATTCATAATTAAAAGTTTCAAAAATCAGATAACAAGTTAGTTGATAAATCTATATAATAAAATAACATATGTAACAGACCAAATATGTAAAATTTTACTGACTTATCACATGTTTTATGATATTAAATATGATGGTTTAAGGCAACTTAGTGCATATATATTGTATTTGGGTAGTCTCCCTTTAATCAGTGTATATGTCACATACCTAATCATATGCCATTTCCAAAATACATGTAATTACTCTGAAAAAGAAAATGACAAAAAAGGCTTCAAATTGTATTTTATTTATGCATAATTGTGCAATTGAGAATCATTATGTAAAAATTGTAGACTTGTTTCCCATTGAAAAAATATTCCATATGTTAATGCAATTCAAAGTATCTTTAATTCTTGAACTTCTAGCTAAACAACCCTGAAAGGTTTTATCTTTCATAAGCACCATCGTACAAGCATTTTCACATTTCTTTCAAAATGTGAAGAAAAATATGACCTTCCCTTTGTTCATAAAAATTACATACGATAGGAAAATACACTACTGTACACTACATAAAATGCTGAAAAGACGGAATGTTCATGTATGCTAAAGATGGCAAAAATGCCATGTATGTATTATATATAATTATGTTATTTACAAAAAATACAAATTCAATATAACCAGTATATTATATACAAATTATAGGTATTTTTTACATATCTATATGGCAGCACCATGCTTCTTACATCTAAATGCATCAAGTTGAATGAATCTGCATTATTTTAATAAGTCAGTAATCTAAGCTTTAACTGATTCTGCTGCATAAATATTGCCTAGAGTTAGGTACATTCTATCATGCTTTCTCACTGTTCAATAATTTGGTGGTGATTTTTTCCCATGTTTCATCAGAAATGCATAGAAAGCAGGCAGGATGATTTATTTACGCTTTGTGACAAGTACCAATGCCTAAAGCACTTCATTTCAGATATTTCAATGTCTAATGTAAACAACATTTTAACCAATTTGCATAAAGCCTTAAGGCACCAATACCAACTTAGTAAACATAGGAAGGAAGTATTATAACACTTCGAGGAACAGATTAGGAAAAAATGCGTAATATTAGGAAAGGCACTTATCTAAAAACTTAGAATGTTTTAGTATTTCCTTGATAGATTCAAATTTCTACATATTGTGTAGTATTCCTTCTACAGGGGTTTTTAACTCTGGAAGACATTATAAAAACATACATTTAATTTCAAACAGCACCAAGTCTTGTTCAACAATACCATAAAAGAATTGCTACAAATTGACCTATAACCAGTAGTACTTTATATATCAACAACTTACACGTCAGCTTATTTAGTAAACACGCTTTATTTTCAGCTATATATGCTACAAAATTAACATCCTTTGTACATCTTCTAAGTTGCAAAAGTCACTATGGATACAAAATATTTACAGTCTATATGGTTATGTGTAAATCTGTACAGTTTGGAAGACAAAGATTTGTTTGTTTTTCTCTAACTATGCTAATATATTCTAATCCCTCTATGAAATATATCTATACACATTATTTAAACAAACAAGAAATAGGACATTCAAGAAATAACTTTTTACACAAAACTGGCAAAAAACAACAAAAGAATTGCACTTTTCAGAAATGGTGGTGAAAAGTAATGAAAAAGTCTGAATGTCATAAGACACAATTATATGGAACAAAATGATTACATATGCACGACTCATTTTCAAGAAAAGCAAAAATAAATGACGAAATACATTTATTTTCCTTAGACAGTATTTTAGTATTAAACAAGCCAAATGATACTTTTTAATACCCAATACAGAATGGATCAAAGACAATAAAAGTAAATTACCACAAAATATTATATACCACGTCATGTTAACTAACATAATCACCATTATCAAAACAAAAGCACCCCCTGGTGAGTAAAATTGCACATCAATTAATGATAAATGTATATACAAAACATGTAAATGAAGAATTAAGAGTTATTACTTACTACAAAGTGCTAATAATAAAAAAATTACACCATTCTTAATTGAATAATAATAAATTTTGTTCGTTCATTTTTAATATCCCTAACTGAGTAGACTTTACAAAACAAAATTTGCAAGTGTATTGTTAGAAACAAACATCTTTATTTAAAGATTATTTATGAACTTTAAAAAACTACTCTGAATGAAGCACTAATAAAGGCTCAGGATTTAAACAGCTAGTATTTATACTACTGTCTTGACCTCACATCAACAAATGAATACATCACAAGGCACTAATATTGGCTCGGGATTTTAACATTAAGTATTAAATGTTAAAAAAAACATGTTATTTACATTACTGTAAAATCTGGAAGAAAAAACAATTACATGGGAAGACGATTCTTTTTAACCCTGATCTTATATAATGTTGTATAAATGTTTTCATATAAAAACTGGAATGATACAATACATAGTAAAAACATTGTTCTTCAACCGTTCTGGAAGACTGGTCCCACGCCCTGGTCCATAATCGTTTTCAATAGTTGGTCCCTTTCTGGTACATAATTATTCATTTTTAATTGACACTGTTATCTTCATGAATACAGCTACTTATAGAATCTGAACACAGCTTGTAGCAATTCAAATTTAGTCTTTTCATTAATTAGCACTTAGCACTAAAATGTTCAATTTTGACTCCATACTCTTCACAAGTTCCATTCTCAGCCACAAATAATCTCACAAATATTTGATACAAAAGTAGTCTTTGTTCAATGTTTTTCTTACATGTAAAATCGCACAATGATCAATGATTGTTTATAAAATATATTAAATAACATATGAACAGTCTAATGCACATTGATATGTTTGGATAAGTCATTTCTAAAACAAATGTTGTTTCTCATGTTGTATCATTGTTGTTTTACAGTCAAATTCTCTTTCACAAAACTGGCAAACATAAACTTTAGTTTTTTCCATCTCCTTGACTAATTCTGGTTTTTCTGCATTGTCCTGCTCAGGTTCAGTGATCTCTTTCTTAGGTGTTTCGTTTACGGTGGAATCAGGTTCCCCTGACATGTCTGCTGATTTGTCCACTGGAGCATCTCCACTCTGTTCCTCAAATGTTTTAGCGATGTTGCGCTTGTGCATGTTGCTCTGTCGCCGTAGTGATCTCAGCATTTCCCTGTCAACAGTGGTTCCTGGGAAATGAACATGTACATGGTTTAACAGGTCATCTTCTTTAGTACAGCTGAATGAACAATACATGCATCGACTCTTGCCTGGTGTCTCATGTTGATGAAGATGGTTACCAAGTTCATCTTTTGACGGAGTGCTGAATGGACATTTCTCACACTTGTGATCAGAATCGTTACCATCACTACTTTCGCTGTCAAAGTCATTGGCATTTGATGAGGTAAGGAAGATCTGAGGTCCGATAACGTCAGGTCCACGATTCATTAACATTTCCATCTCCTCCAGGGAGTCGCTGTCAGAGTAACTATCGTTGTGGACTTTCATATGAAGCTGAAGAAGGGCTTGTTTGTTGCTACTGTAGTCACAGTCTGTACAGCCATACTCGCGTCCAGATGAATGCATGGAGGTATGAGCAACCAACAGGTTCTTGTTGGGGCTGCTGTATGGACACTTTGGGCACTTGTGTTTTACACTACCTTCAGTGAGAGAAGCCCTGATCATCTCCCTCTCTTTCATGTGTAGCTTGATATGTTCTTTCAATGAGGTAATATTGTTGATACTGTATGAGCATTCAGAGCAGCTGTAACGTGCCTGAATGCAATGTAGCTTTTTGTGGTAAGAGTATGTGTTTGTATTCTCTGATTTAAATGGGCACATTTTGCAAGAATGAATCTTCTCTCCTCGTGCATTTTTCTTTGGTGATGGGCTTTGCGTTGTGTCATCACCAGTGAGTGGGCTCTCTTCATGGTATTCCATCATATGTGTGCCAGTTGTTCCATCAATATTGTTCCGACCATCGAGAACGAATTCCCGGTTGAGGAATACAATATCGCCCGGTGTTGGATTATAATCGTGCTCATGAGCATGTACTCGACGGTGTTGGCAAATAAGATTAAGTCTGTCTGTGCTCCAGTCACAGTAATCACATTTATACTTGCGATTTAAACCATGCATCTGTAAATGGCAACGGAAGCTCTTCAAAGCCTGACACTTGTATGGGCACTTGTTGCAGCTGTAACGTGTTTTGTCTTCAGGACCAAATGCCATTCTTTGTGTTAATAAGAAGTCCATAGTTTCATCGACAGTCTTTGCTGTACCCTCTGATGGTGGATGAGCAACCTCTTTACCAACTTTCACTAACATCATTTCATAATCTTCATGATCTTTGTTGAGCAGTTTTGACATCAATGGGGACGATTCAAAATCTTTTTCTTGAAAATGAAGTTTGCGATGCTGAGAAATCAAATTAACCCTGTCGAGACTGTAAGAGCAGTAGTCGCACTTGAACTTGTAGTTTGTACCATGCAGACGGCAATGTTTCTTGTATTCAGCATGACTGTTACTGCTGTATGGGCAGTCCTGGCACTTGTAATTTCTAAACTGAATGTCATTATCAAAAGAACCGTCAGTAGTTAAATTTCTTTCTGCTGTTTTCTCAAGGCCTATTTCTCCAATTGTATCTTTTAATTCTTCTTCCATCATAGCTGCCTCTTCATCATCCTCTACCTCAGGAATATCCTCTTCCATCTTTTCAAACTCTGATTCAACATTATGTTTGATTTGTTCCTCAGTTTCCATAGCTTCATTGTCATCAGGAAATTTCTCAAACACTCTATACATCTCACTGAATGGATCAAGTGTAACATCAATGAACTGCTCTCTTGATTGTTGTTTCCCTTGGTGGAACTGAACATGTTCTTCAAGTTCGCTAGTCAGCTTAGTGCTAAATGAACAGAGCTGGCATGCATATGGACTGCGATTGATGTGATTCAGACGGTGGTTAAGGATTCTCATCTTACTAGGTGTAAAAAATGGGCAAACTTTACACCTGAAACGTACCTTCTCAATTCCTGACACTGGATTTGGTCTTGTAATGTTGGCTGTTCCCGATCGGCTGCCATATCTTCTGGTATATTCAAAATCTTCAAATGATTCTTCACCAGACAAACCATCTTCTATGTCAACAGCTGTGCTAGAAGGCATAAACTTTGTGTTATGAAGCTTAGCGTGGAAGCGCAAGAAATTGTACTGATCTACACTGTAGTCACACAACTGGCACTCATACTTTCCACTGTAACTGTGCATTTCAAGGTGAATGTTAAGCTTCTCCTTCTGTGCAGTTTTGTATGGGCATTTAGAACACGACAGCGTAGGAATTGACTTCATATCATTGTTATTATTATTCCCACTTTTAGCCCGTTTTTCACCACTGCTGTTTATCTCTGGAGGGAAGTCATCAATCAGAATGGACGTTCTTGGAGAATTGACAAGAATAAAGTTTTGCTCTTTAGGATGAATGTTTTCTAGGTGGTTTTGGATATGTTTAAAGTTGTCAACACTGTAATCACACTGGTCACACTTGTATTTATTGCTCTGTCCATGTTGCTGGCTATGGTTGGCAGTGTTTGCTGCATGTACACTGATATACAAGCACTTCAAACACTTGTAATGCTTCTTACCATCCAAGCTACACACCTTGATGGTCACACCTTTGAAATTAATGTCTTCTTGCAACATCAAGAGTGGTTTCATTCCCCGAGCTGTAAATTCAGACAGGGCTCCAGCTTCTAGAAGACTTTTACCCTCAGTTTCACCTTCAGCTGTATCGCTTTGGCTGCTGTTAAAACTACAATTCAGTCCATCGTTAGCAGTGTTGTCTTCACCCATTCCAAAATCATCAATGATGTTGTTATTATTGTCTTCATTATTGGTACTGAGAGTGATTTTCTCTTCAAGCGTGCCTTGCCATTTGTTTGGATGGGTTCCTTTCATATGTTGATATAGCAGGTTTAGACGGTCAATGCTGTAGTCACAGTAGCGGCAGGTATGCTTGCAGTTGCTTCCGTGATGTTCAATATGCCTCAGGTATGTAACTGCATTTGGAGCAGTGAAGGAACACTTTGTGCACTGAAAGACTCGTGCTTTCTTTTGCATACCTGTACTTGCACTCTTTCTTGCTCGCATCACAGCTAACTGATGTGGTGACAGTTGTCCTTGACCTGATATATCTTGGCTGCTACTTGCTAATGGAAGTGGAGTGGACTGTGTATGACTGGTGTCTGGTTTAGGTGCGAGTGGAATGTACTTCCTGACAAGGCTCTGGGCAGCCTGTGCCTGCAGCTGAGTCTGTATCTGTTGTTGGATCTTAGGTTGCTGGCGTGCCATAAACTGATGGTATACTTGGTACTCTCTTTGTCTTTCTCGTACAATCTGCTCCAGCTGTGACTCCTTTGTCGGTGCCTGCCTGGCAGCAATATCTCCAGCCTCTTGTGCTTTAAGTTGTTCAGGGTGTAGCAACTGTGAGTGTTGATACAATGTTACAACATTTGGGAAAGCTGCAGAACACCATTCACAGGGTAGGTTCATTCCCCCAAGATCAACAATTTTGATGTTGTTATTGCTTACAATGTTGTTATTGTTATTGGTTGCCATGTCACTCTTGCTGTCACTTGATGTAGTAGGTGTCGATGAGTTTACGCTTGCAGGTGTCAGAACTTTGGAGAAGTCTAGCACACCATCATTGTTCTCAAAGCCACTTTCATAGCCATCAACATTATTATTTTCTTCGGCACCTGACAAACTTTTAGAGTCATCACCATTGATCTCCCTTTCCTCAAGCTCTTCCATTTCCATTAATTCTGTAGCAGTCACTTTACCATCTGATTCAGAACATTCTGCTGGATTGTACTCTGGATGAAGTCTCATATGCTGAAGTAGTAGGGTTTTACTGAACACATTGTAGTCACAGAACATACAAAGGTAGGTATCAGAACCACGTGGTATATGCATGGCAGCATGAACATCTAGACCATTCTTTGTGAAACATACGAATGGACATCTGTCACAACGGAACTGCTTGACAGGTTTTCGACGATTTTTCAGATGCACCGTTCTAGTGGAAACTTCGCCAGGGATTGGGGTGGAGTTACGCGACTGACCCTGGGACTCTCCAGTGTTATGGGAACGTTTATGCTGCAGGAAAGAAGATAGATCATTACCCTGGAATGAACACTTTGAACACTTGTACTTGGCAGTCTCATTCTTAGCTGATGCTTCTGTAGCCTCATGAGGTTCTTCCATCATGCTACCATGGATACGAAGATGCAGGTCAAAAGCACTCTTCTTGTAAGAGTTGTATGGACACTGGGGGCACATGTAGAGTGTTGATTTATTCTCTTCATCACTATCATCACCAACTTCCATCATTTGGTCATTACTGTTATCACCTTCTTCACCACTATCAAATGCATCGGTGTTGAAGTGACCATAGGTCTTCATATGTTTCTTCAAGTCACATTTCCATCTGGTACTGTAACCACACATATTGCACCCAAAAGGTTTATTTTCGGAGTGAAGAACAGAATGCCTGCGGAGCTCAGCTTGGTTGTTGCCAATGAAGGGACACTCAAGGCAGTGATGCATACCCTGGTTTACAAGACTGCGGAACACTGGTTGCTTTCCTGTATTGGAATTTGCTAGCATTTCTGAAGGTGAACACTGTAGAAAATCAAGACCCTCTGGATGATCTTGTCCCCCTACAGCCATTGTGAAGTTTGGCGTAGGTGTGTTACTATTGCTGCTGTTACTTGAAGAACTTCCAGCATGCATTGTGGGACTGACCATTGCAGGACTGAGGGAGCTGGCACGCTGCTGACCTGGGAATACAGGCTGATTAGGACTAGTCTTCTGAAATTGCAGGGGTAGCTGTTGATGCTGTTGACCACCCTGTGGTAGAACTGTAACATTGGGTGGTGCCATTTTCTTCAGTTTTGTTGTGTCAATGACATCATGGACTGTTCCGCCACCACAACGTCTCAAATGCTTAACTACATCCCACTTCCATTTGCTCTTGTAGCTGCATCTTGGGCAATGGAAAGGTTTCTCGTTTGAGTGGTTCTTCATATGTTGTGATATCTCGGATGGCCATCTTGCACGATACTCGCACACTGAACACTTGTATGGGAGTAAAACATCTGACTTTCCACATTTGCCATTTTGATCAGTTTGTTTCTTTGGAGTGTTTTCCTCCTCAAAGGCTTTTCCAAAATGCAATCTCTGTTTAAGTGCCTCATGAACATCTTTCCTCTGAATCTGATTTTCATTATTTTCTCTACTAACAGATGTTGATTCCTCCATTGCATGCTTTTCTCTCTTTACCTCACTTGCTTTCAATAGTGGCTCTGAAAAAGCAGCTCTATTTATACTTGGTATTCTTAAACCTTGTGGGGTCTCAGACTGGGCCATCTCTCTTCTTTGCCGTACCTGTCTCTCTAACAGTTCACGGTAGTATTCTTCTGTATCTTGGATCTCAGAGTCTGAAAGTCGCCTCTTTTTAGCAGGTGGAACTTCATCCTCAAGAACATAATTTGCACCTGACATTATCATAGACGCTTCTAATAATGCTGCACTTTTGGAGAGAGCATCAAGTGGAGTAGTACTTGGAGACATGCTTGCTGTAGGCAGCACACCACCGCCTTCGCGTCTCTTGTAAGGATTTGGTAGGGAACTATGACTCTTCTCAAAGTGCTTTACCAGGTCCCATTTCCATTTATACGTTGACGCACAGACCATACACACAAATGGACGTTCTTCTGAATGAGAGACTGCATGTTTCTGCAGTTCAGCAGGCCACTTGGCAACAAAGCTACACATACTGCATTTAAGCTGTTTTGGTTCATTTGACAAAAGTTCTTGTGAAGTCAGTCCAGATATGGAATCTAGCGGCATTTTAAGAAGATGATATGTCTGTTGCAGACCATGTGGTATCTTCTGAATAGCTTCTTTGTGTTCCTGGATCTTCTCAGCATGGCAATCAAGAAAATGCTTGTTCAGGTCGTCAACTCCATTGAAATGCGCTTGACATTCTGCGCATTTGAAAGCCCTCTTGTTCATATGTAGGGACATATGAGCACTGTAATCAACCAAAGTCTTAGCTACAAAGTTGCATTTACTGCATCTCAAGACAGCAGATCCATCCATCTCAGCATGCAAATCTTGACTCTGCTTCATAGCTGCTGCAATCTGATTGTTAGCCTGGGAAACCATCATAGCTAGAGGTATATCTTGTAGACTGTCACTTTCACTGTTAGTGTCTGTTTGCCAAGATGGCTCCATCTTGATATCCATTTTCTTTGATATCCAGCTCTCTGCTCTGATATCGTGTTTCTTGGAAAAATCCAGTGGTTTAGAGAAGTCGAGTGGTTCAGACTGCTGGTTCTGCTGAAACAAAGCTTTATCTAGCATTCTGTTCTTTTCTCTTTTGTGTGACTGTTGCAGGGTGTCCATCATTTGTCTGATTTCATGGTGATTCTCTGGTGTATGTGTTCTCTGAAGATGATTTGCCAAAGACACAACTGGATTGTTGTACACATCTGAGTTTGGATTCGTGCCAGCAATAAATGGACCTATCTGTCGTGGCATGACAACATTGGACAAAGATGGTGATGGAGAAGGTGACATTTTGTCAGATGATCCAGCAGAATGAATGCTGGTTGGTGTGCTTCGACTCTTTGCCTGATTGGCTGGCGGTGCTTGGGCTGGACCATAGACCACATTTGGCGCAGCAGGTGGAGGTGGTTGACCACCATATTTTGCCTTGAATCTAGAAAACAATGTATAGTTCTGTAAAGTTGCTGGTGGCTTAGTAAGATCTGGAACTTCACCAAAGTGCTTCTCTTTCCAGTGCTTATTTAATGATTTTCTCCATTTGTACACATTACCACACTTCGAACATGCATATTTCACTCCAACATCATCAACAACTTCATAGTATTTCAGAGGGTCAACTTCCTGTCGAATGCGCTTCTTCTTTTCAACAGGGGCTCCAGGAGTAGTGGAGGCCCCCTCTGGAGCCGAGGATAATGTCACCATGTCTTCATCCTCCTCTTCATCAATGTCACCATCATCATCCATATCTTCTTCACCATTAACATGTTCATTGGTTGAACTGCCATCTCTTACACTTATATTATCTTTAATGTCTCTAAGCTCTCGCTCGGTTAAACTACTGTCAAGATCAGATTCACCATCTTTTCCACTGAAGTGCAGTTTGCGATGGCGAGGCAGTTTCTGTTTGTATTTGGTTGCATAATCACAAATGTCACACTCGTAAATCAACATTTCTGAATGATGACGATTTTTCTGGTGGTGCAGATATTCTTTAGCGTTGTTAGAGCTGAAGTCACATTCTCCACAGATGTATGTGCGGTTTTGAATATTTCCACTTCGGCAAAGTGATGTTGGTTCTAACCCAGTTGTGTCAAGTAAATCCCCATCATTGTCTTCAGCGATAACTAGGCGATTTTCATCGTCTTGTTCATCATCTTTATTCACAAGAACTATTTCTTCCTTATGTCCATTCATTTTCTCACTGAAATTTTCAGTTGATGGTCTTTCATTTCCAATAGAACTATTTTCTCCATTTTCAGTACCATTTGTTTTTCTTGGAGCTAGAGCTAAACTGCTCAAAAGCTCATGTGAAATTTGTTGTCCTTCCATGTTCTGAAGTTCTAGCTGGTCTTCCATGTCAGCACTATTATCCACTTTGTTCTCTTCACTGTCAATTTTACAGTAACTTTTTTCTGTTTTAGAGTCCAAATTATTTTCCACAGATTCACTTTGTGCACATTCAGTCACACTCTTGTCCTTTTCAGGAGTTTGGTCTTTCAATTTTTGTTCCTCTGGAATATTGCCTGTAGCAGACGACTTTCTACGCAGGCTGTTTTTGCGGGATACTGTTTTATCTTCAGTATTTTCTTCAGCATGAGCATGTAAACGATGATTTGAAAATTCTCTGACGTCAGTTGTAGTAAATCTACACTGTTTACAGATTCTTGCACGTCCAGCACGTTTTATAGCACCATCATTTGGTGACCCTTCCTCATCTGGTTTACCACCATCAGACATTGTGTTGCTATGGTAACAAAGCTAGGTATCTCCTGAAATACACATAAGAAAGAAAATTTTGAGCAATTTCAAACTAAACAATTTTTAATTAATGAATACATTTATTTCAGACATATATGCAAAACGCAATTCATATTCGCTTCTCCCTTGACTTCAAGGGAGGCAATTCTCTCAAGCCTAAACAAGAAAGATCCTCTTGTGCATCTGATTAATCTCCCTTTACACAGTAAAATGTACTGCATCAAGTGATAACTAAGGTGTTGGTTCATTTATCATTCGACACAAGTAAACATTGCATCAATGCATTTAGTTTAGAAACTGAAACTATTTTCTATGAAATAACACTTCCTAAATCCTTAGTCTGTGACTCTTCTTCCTCCTCCTTTGTTAATTTTTCAATTCTTTTTCACACATGGAAAACATCATGTCAAATGTAAATTATCTTCCAAAAAAAAAAAAGATCATTCACAGTGAAATGGTTTAGTGTATTCTTAAAGAAGGAAGTTTGAAATGTGGAATTTGTAACTTTATATATCCTCCAGTTTCAAAAACAGTTTGTTTTCTGTTATGCTCAAGACAACTTTGAAACCCTCGTTCATTCATTAATACTTGATAAATTTTGCAACCTCATCAATGAGCAGGCAACTCAGCAGAACAAGCTACTTTAAAGTAAATAAAATTATATCTGTCATTTTTTTTTTTAAGTTTAAACTAAAATTTTAAAGTCAGTTTATAATGATCATGTAGAAATAATTAAATCTTACCATTATTAGAAAGGGCACATCCAAATATTTGTAACAAAAGCAGATAATTAATTTAACTACTTCATTAACTCCATTTTATATAATTCCTTATATTGATTTATAAGTTCTTAATCAAGTTTATACAACTTCTCCCATTTACTTTGACTGTTTGAATAAACAAAAAGATTTTTTCTTTCAACAGGATAATGATTACGCAAGTATTGTTTAAAAGTTTTTACTAGTCAAGCATCAACAATTAAAAGTCACTTTCTTTAACTGTATTCCTCAAAACAATAAACAAACTCAATAAAAGTTCTAGATAGAAAGTTAAACCAGTTCATGAAGCAGACGATTCATTCAAGCTGTTTCAAGTAACCAATCGTAATTAAGGTTGTGGCATAGAGGCCCTTTTCTAAGTTCGTCAAACGAATCACGTTGATTGATTTCACCTGTAGACTCTGCCCATACCTAGGTAATGTAAGATTTCTGTCACAGGTACAAACCAGGAGTGTTAATTTTGTTTTTTTGGCTCTTAGTCACCAAGACGGCAATCACCGCCTGTCATAAATCAGCTACTCTACGAAATTGGTTCTTAATTTTCGTGATATGTAAGATCGTTGGACCATAAAAGAATCTTTTTGCGTACAAAGATTTTTGTAAACAGCAATTATTCATGCAAAACAGTATGCCAGTATCGCAATCATCTAAAAGGATTTTCATACATGCCTATGGCGAAGTATTCACCTAAATTTAGGAATTAATGACTTTTATAGAAACTCACAATTTTTTCCACTTTTAATTTTCAGAGATGACACCTGACAACGAAATCTAAATAAACTGATTCAAGTGGGTAATCTATCTCCAATGAAATGCCGGTACGATAAAAAACAGCAGTGAAAATATTAATAATCTTGCAGCATCTTTTAAGGAAATTGTTAATCACACAAAAAAAGTTTAATAAACTTTCAAAACCAACCTTCAAACAGCATGAAATCACTATGTCACTGAGAACCATCTCTTAGCAACAAATCAACTACCTGAGGAATTATCTGATTAAAGCTCCAACAAAAATCAACAGATTATTTTCCTTGTGACCATTTAAACACACCTGAGATAGAAAACAAGCAACGCGGTCTTTTTCTCTCACGCCCTGTTCCGATACACTAACAACTGTCACAAAATCTGTCTGATACTTTCCTAGAGAGTCTATTCAGCAATAGGAATGTCCCCTGAAGCTATTAGGTACTCTGTTAAAGTCACAATATTTCTTTTATTCGGTAAGACAAGTCATGCTTTATGTACCATGAAATACAATCTTTCGAGGCTTACATCTGACACGACTATAGAAACCGTGGGATGTTATTCCAAAAGTGAAGGCGATAATGTATCCAATAGGTAAATTTTAGGCAACCATGGAAACGGCGACTTTTTTTCAAAAAAGAAGAAAACTTGATGAAGTTATTAAAAGGGACATAAAAAGTCCTAAAACTGAATTTCTGAAAGTAAATTCTTATGAATAGAATAGAAGAAAAAAAAGTTAAATTTCTGATTTTAATAATTAAACCTTAAAAAGTCTTTACATGTAATAAACATTTTTATGGCCAAAAATGAAATGTATTCAGTAAAAACTATTATGCATCTCAATCAAATGAACAGGTTTCCAAATATATTCATAAAAAGACACACAGAAAGTTTATCTTCAGTTTGTTATTTTACATTCCTTAGATCAAAAAGGTTTAATTGGCGACTGAAAGTCATCTATATGGTAGAATCATAACCATCAATTTAAGAACATTAAGTTGCTATTAGATGAAGGCAAGGATTGTAAAACATGACTCGCCTCGGGCCATATCCATGTTGAGGAATCAGTAAATACACTGCCAAATTGTTCGTTTTATCAACGTCTTGTGAACTGAGGCATAGAAATAACATCGGAATATAAAGTATACCTGATAGAGAGGTGACAGTCGCAACTTTCCCAACTTTCCCAAATATGGAAATTTGATACACTCATTTTGCATAACATGAGAAAAACAATGTTTTATCAAACTAACCAACTGTGGAAATGTCTGAATAATTTTTTGTAGAAGTTTTACACGTGACGGGAAAATGGTATCATCTGACTACTATTTAAGTTGTAATTTCTTTCAGAATCAATTCAATTACATTAAATGTAAGTAAAGTGCAAAAAAAATCAGAAGTATAGTGTTGAAGCGAGCCGTAAAACAAATCTTACACATTCAAAAAAGGGAGTAGTCTAAAACACTATGTTATACAACTGCGCGACAAGTTTATCTGTGAATCAATTTCTATCTGCTTTTAAGGTCTGATTTACATATGTGAAGTTTCTTCAGTTTTGTTTATCTTGCAGTAGATTTTAAACAATGCCAAGACAAAGTTTCCCACTAAAGGATCATGATTCATCCTCCACTTAAGACATTTTAGCAGGAAGCAAACCCTTTCAGCCCATAAATTCCAATAATGCTTGAGTACCCCGGTAATTCTAAACAAACAAAATAATCTGTGAACAGTTCTTCAACCGCGATATGGCCGCATCACCGTAGAACCAGACTATTTCATTGTGCGAAACCTATGAAATATAATCTGGCAACCATTCCTAATTGGGAAATTCTGCTCATAGTCAAGAGAAGCTTTTCATTTTTTTAATAAATACCTCTACTGCGCACCAGTCTAAATTTTGGCACTTTAATCTGTGTCACTAAGCGTCCCCCAGCTATTCATTCTCGAATTAAATCCTCGGCCTTTTGTAAGCATGAATTATTCCACTCGAATTCCGGTAGGGCAGAAATACAATACATCTTTTGAAAAACAGAGACCATTTATATTTGCACTGGTTAGATTTTAGAGTTTTACATTTCAAGCCTCAAAGACCATAGAGCTATCAAACTTAAATGTGGAATTTATGGTTGGAAAAAGAATGAAATATAATGTATAGTCATGAAACCAGTTTACAATTTCACTTTGAAAATTGATTGGGTACCGCATATAATTACTTTCTGATGGCTGGTTATGGAAATCAAAACTACCCATACTGTACTCATTGTAGAGATATTTGACCAACTTTGTAAAAAAGTATAATATTTAAGCAAATATTACAACTGATTAAAATTCAAGTTTTGCATTTTGGTTTTAAAGCCCTTTCAGTACCAAATTTGGTAAAAGTCAACAGAATAAGTTTCACACCAGAAGAGTCACTCTTAGTCTTTTTTCTAGCAATAATGATGTTTACCATCAGAGAAGTGCTGACTTTGGCCAGGCTTAAACCTACAATGTGTGGCGGAATGTCAAGTGCTTTTATCTGATGCACTCACTGTACAGTTTCTGTAGAGGGGACAGTATTACTCGTTCAGATGAAATGGTTACTAACTTAGTTTCTTTCTTTCACTCAGTTTCATTTAAGAAAAGATCAGAGAAAAATCTTGCATAAACAAAATACCACAAAAGAGACAAGCTTTTCTTTGATGAAGAGGTGTATAAAGGTCAACTCATCCCTGGAACACCATCATAAAAATGTTAAACAACAAAGACCTGGCATTGCCGTGGGCATTTCAACACTGTCTTCTTCGGATAACAATACACTCCCAGGTCGGTTCTTAATCAATGACCAAATAAAGAATTATTCTCGAAAAGTTTCATTGTCCGTGAAATACCTGGCCGCTACATTGAAGCTCTGTAAATGTCATGCAAATTTCATTCATTCCGCAATCGCTATCTGTCAGTGTAAATCGTATGCCATGACAGAGATTCCATTATGCTGTCACAAGGCGACAAGGATAAATAGTACCACAGTATCACTGCCAAAACTGCCGAGGCCCTGTGTCAAGTTTCAAGTTTTTATACTGACTTGATGCCTTCAAGGACCAGTAAAAATATCAAGAGCACCAAAAAAAGAATGCAGAGAGGCATATCTACAATCACCAAAAGCAATGAAACGCTAATGAGACCTTTAAAAAGTAACTACATTTGCAGAAATGTAATTAGAAACTGCAAGATATTTTTTTAAATATCCATATCCCCAGCATCAGGTTTAGTTTGCAGGAAGTAAAAATGGATGTCTGAACATCCTGAAATATGTCTGTTTTATCAGTTACAAAAATAAATGAAAAGAGACAAAAATTCAGGAACTGTGATAAAAATCTCCTGTCACTGTAATCAATACCGGACCATAGACACCTTTCCATCTCCTCTGTCATGATTATAAAGTTGACAAGATCTAAGAGCTTGTACAAAGGCCCCCAGGTAGTATTGTGTCTCTGAATTTTATGGGAAAGGTAAACTTTTGGTAGGAGATGACAGAGGAAGATCTAAAAGTATAATAATGTGGAAGAATAATTGTCAATGTCTAACACAAGTGCCTGGAGGCATTAGAATGGGGAAACAACCAAAAAAATAGGTGGTTGTAAAACAGACTTATACACCTGGATTTCTTCAGGACTATTTCTAATGACAGTCATGTAACTTTTCCTAGAACAAAACACTTTTATTTTCGAAATGGAATTTCACTGCACTTGTTTCCAAGAAATCTAAAATGCATACAAATTTTTGTCTCGAGTGACAATTAAAATATGTGGTGTATGTTAAATCGGTAAGAAGAGCTTACTATTAGAACTAGAGTAAATAAATCACCTGGTTGGGAGTAGCAGACATTTTGCATTTGCATTTACATCAATGAACAAGAGAAAGAGCAAGCCAACTTCTACAACTTCTAAACATTTACCCAACATCTTATTATTAACAGAGTTTTAAGTTACAATGTCTTGCACAGAAGTTAAGTATCAACTTTTTTAACATCCCTTTGCCCTCATCAGAAAGTGCAACCAAAATTCATCATTTCACATTTCAGCTTATTCTTCTAATAAATTTTTTATTGAAAGTAAAGAAATGATTTCAGTCACCTAAGATATACACCTATATATCTACGATACTAACTATCCTAAAAGTGTTTCTTTAAAAACCAATTAATAGTGCTCTTTTACGTCATATCATTGCTACTCAATTATGATTGGCTCATTCTTGAAGACTGTTTTTTTTTCTTAATGAAAGATAGGACTGGGATGGTCCATGAAACAGGATTTTAAAACATCTTTAATGTCATGTGATATATCATGTTTTATATGATTTTAAACATCATCGAGTATTTCAAGATGGTTGTATTATGCAGTTTCACGCTTTTTTTTTCTCAATTACAAAATTTTGAACAATTAAAAGATACGAAAAATAAATGTTGAACAATTAAAAGATACGAAAAATATTCTCTACATTTATCTTATACTTTACATAATATTTGTTCAAAATTTCCAACTCTTAAATTAAAATGGCAAAATCATTATCAAAATAGCTTAAAGGCACAAAGACAAGATCAGCGTTACATTAGAAACTATGCCATTAAGGAAACATTCTAGCCATGTCTACGTGGTAAAAGAAAACCTAGCCTCAAACATGCCTTATTTACCGTCTCAGGTAAACCCGTTTGATACACCTGTAATTAACTTTGCAGTGACAGGCACGACTATCGTGATGATCAATCAAAAACCTCTGTTCCATTCCACATCCACTATGTCACCACCTAAGATCTTGTGTATAAAGTTGCCTGGAGGGAAACTCTATTAATCTTTCGAACATTAAAGTGGCATGCCAAGTTTACCTGTAGAGTTCAGGTGCTTCATTACTCAGGTAGAGGACAGTCTCGTTAGATAGGTTATGGTAGCGTTTATTATTCTTTTGGACTGGTTATCTAGATTTGTGTCCAGTCTGAAGGTGATGAAGAAGCCAAATATTGTTCACTTTGAGGAAGTGCTGATTTTAAATTCAGAGATAGCTTTGTCAACATTATGCAAGCCCCCATACATAATTATTTAGACATATTTTGAAAGATAAAAATCTTGAATGCCAAAGGCAATAGTGATGTTCCATCTAAATTGTTTGGAAATGATCTGTCAATATTAAATCGTATGTCATTTGGTAATGGACAAAAAACTTACATTGCAAAATGATGGCAAAAAACACAGTTTTGGCGAAATAACATTACAGTCTTGAAATACAAAAGGCCAAGCTATTGTCTGAATGATAAAAACATATTAGATGAATCAAGGAAACTGAAAATGTCAATAAGTCTTTATATTAAACATACAGCTATAAAAACCAACAAATTGCAAAAGCTAAGAAATGTTCAGCATAATAAAGTGTACTTTGACAAAGAGTCATCAAATGAAATGAAGCAACAATTGAGTCCAAGGACTGAAATTTCCACTTTTGAAAGCAGTACTGTTTAAACCATAATAGCTATCCACACTTTAACTGGTAAATTTGCATTGACCATTCCTTCATAAAATCTTACTTTACCAAATGTCCATTTCTTAGACATGCTGGACATTTCTGCAGAAAATAATCAAAACACAATAGAACATAGATCTTTAAGGCGTTCATGACCAAACTTATAACTTCAGCATGCACTACTTCACAACATATTTACAATATCTAGCACCAACCTGTTCAAGAGACATCTTGAATTTGATGTATGCAAATTTTATGGTCTCATACATCTATCTATCCAATTCTGAGTGTCAGTTCCCATACAAAGAATCACTAATGCATTCAAATGAAGGCACCTGAGGAATTAGGCACTCACAAAATGTGTGACTTGAATAAATTATTCCTTAATTTAAATTATTCCACAGTTCCAATTTGAGACAAGGAGAAGATATGTTACTTCTACCTGTCTACATATGGTAATGACCTGCTCTAACAGGTTTCTAAGTTTTATACCAAATTTTGGGTGAAAATTACAGGAAACTTATTGAGGAAATCAGCTGGCAATTAATTGATAATTATCTAGAATCAAAAGTCCTGTCAATTATCCAAGTCTTTAATTGAGAGCAGTAAAAGATTCCAGTACAATTATGACACATGATTTTAATTGATCACCTCAAAATTTCTTATCTTATTTTCATTTAATAGTCTAGATTTTATTTATAGATAGACAAGATGTTGCTTCCTTTAATATCAGCACTCTGGCATTTTTATCACAAAAATCAATCACATTGTGGTTTGAGAGAAAAACCATTTAAACATGTATAACTGCAGAAAAGAGAGGTAATGTAACATTACACATTTTGTTTCTTCAATGATTTTGAAATACATAATTTGATGAAAGTACATATTGCATTAAATTTTAAAGATTGTGTATTATTAAATGTCATTTTATTTGATTTATTTTGTCTTTATTATTCTTACAAACATCATTCCTTGTGGAACAATATTTATATTACTGTTCAGAAGGATTCATCTGAGTTATATCATCATATCGTATTCAAACTCCCTTATAAATCTAGTAAAACTTTACAATATCAGAGATTTCAGCATTTTCTCAAAGTTCTGAAACAAATGTACTACATATGATATGGATGAGACTACTATAAAATTTACAACAACCTAGAATCCTGTTTTGCAATTATCTAATTTTCTTATTATTTCTGATGAAATATCACACATAGTTTTCATTCTTGTGGAATCAACAGTTTCTTTACAAGTTTTGACACTTGTTCATAAACCAAAGACCAATACAGAGAAAACAGGTATTTGTTGAAACATTTGACAATACAATACAAGATCAGTCATGTGACCCTATTTTCCAAATTATTCTCAGTTATTTTAATATATTATTAATGTTATCAGAACTATATATACATTATTTTTAAAGAAAGCAATTGGATTAACAATGGTAGGTTTTCAACTGTTGAACATTTTTCTGTCTAGGACATGTAGAGAGAAATGCCACATGCTATAGAACTGATATTTATGATTCCAGAGCATATAAGGAAATAAAGTGATATAAATATTCGCTCGATGCCCTGGGAGGATGCCTTATATTTATGACTATTTTAGTGCTCTCTACAGCAATTATTAAGTGAATGACATGTCGTCGACAAGTTATGGCCAGCCGTTTTATAGGTCTAACAGGAAAGTACTGGACCAGTAATGGCATTTTTTGTACAAACAAGGTAGAGCAAACCCTCCCACAGTGCAAATTGTTGTAAAATGTCAATCAACTCTATCTACATGCTACTGTAATTGCTCAGTGTCTATTGTTTTTTTACTGAAGTTAAACTACCTTATTTTGTTCCATCTGTTATAAGTAGACAATGGGATGTTAAACATGTTGGTCTCAGCAAAAACTGATGATTATAATTAAACCAAGTATAACTTCCTGTCCAAGCACTCCTTGAACAAGTTCATAAAAATACATGGAAATGAAACAGAAGAAAGCAACATCTACTCAAACGGCAAAACAAGGAATTATTTTCCCCATTTCTAGGTACATGTAAGTGCATATTATATAAGCTATAATTTAAAGTCCCAGGATCTTACTGATTTAAAAAAGAATTACTTACTGATAGGATAATGATAGAACCATGATCTATTTACTTTAAAACAGTTGACCAGAGTATTCAAGCCATTTCTTCATGAAAAAGAGTTTATAGAAAGCCTTTCTTATTTTTTGCAATATCATTAGGAAAAAAACTGCGCTATATTTCTAACATGTGCATCAACTTGAAAAGCAAAGGTAAGAATGATTTTGGTAATAAAGATCATTTTTGCTGGTAAGTGAAAGACATCTTTCTTCGTAATAT
>JAUMHA010424303.1:12631-37823 GCA_032359765.1 Saxidomus gigantea | reverse complement strand
CCCCCCCCCCCCCCCCCCCCCCCCCCCCCCCCCCCCCCCCCCCCCCCCCCCCCCCCCCCCCCCCCCCCCCCCCCTTTATTAGTGCGCCATAAATAAAAAAACAAATGACAACGCAATTACATAAAGCTAAGTAGTAAGTTTATTGTCTGTCCGTTCTTCCTGAAATTGCGTGTAGGGACAGCATAAAACATCATTATATATCATCCCTTCCTATCGTTCAAATGTGTATGTGGGAGTACTAATTATCTCAGCGGAACCGCCCTAGTGCAATAATAACATGTTCTCAGGATTACAGTGTTTAATAATAATAATAATAATAATAATAATAATATCTTTATTTTCAGAAGGTAAAACATTTTGATATTTTACAGAAATCCTTAACAACATCATATCTACAATGTGGCCTTCTATAAACAAATCTGAAAAAAAGTTTCAATACCCACCAATGTACTTGGTGGTAATTTTCTTTTCCAAAACACAAATATTCCACATTGCCTCTCTCTCGCTCCTTCTTTGAGATTGATTTCATCAGGAATGAGTCTGGAGAACGTTTCATTAAAGTTATATTATATTGCACTGCAATCGAGAATTAGTCCATAGCCCGGATGTTCAACGAACGTCTTAAAAGTTGTTATATGCATTGGCAATCCTTTTGTCTATAAATAAACTCGAAATTTGTAAAATCAATATAATAATTATCATAACGTTATCGAAATCTGATTTATTGCAACAACAACGTAAACAGGGTGTGGACAGATATTTCATATTATTACTAGGAATTGATAAGGCCAAACTTGATAAAACGTTCATCATAAAAACCAACATAATTATGTCCATAAATTTAGTTTAGTATTTGTTTTCGAGAACTAGACGCATTAAGTTTATTTCTAGTAAGGCGCATGCGTAAAATGTACAAAAATGCGAAAACTAATTTATCCTTGTCTGTTATCCTCATTCTTTCTTTCACAGAAAAGCACATCAGCCCTATCTTAATAATGGCAATTACAAATTGATTAGAAGAAAAAGCTGTTAGTAATCATTGGTCGGCTACGGTGATAGTTTTCAATGAAAACACACCACTAAAACAGCTTATTTTGTTCCGCGAAAGCTTATTTCAGTTTCACGCTAACTCTATTCAATTTATCGTACGTGTCACGACATTACATTTACGAATAACTGGTATCCATGTCCCAGGGGACGTATCGACTATGCGGATAAATGGCAATTTCTCGCGTTCCACGCCTTGAACAGAAACAAAATATCTTACTTTGTCTGGCGGTTAAAACTTACAAGACAGACTCGCAAGAAAAGCTATGACAACAGATGTTATTGCAATTTGTGGAGAACACGAAGGGGGCATGCGAGATACATATTTAAACTTCGTTCCTTAAAAATGATAAAGAGTAGTATTGAACTTGTTTGACATCAGCATTCAAAACAAGAAAACACTTTCATCTGATAGCATACTGGTTTTTTTAGTTATATTGCTATCTTTTTGTCAAAGGTTGTTCGGAAGTAGTCAGAGTTACTGAAAAGGTTCGGAATCAAATTATAATAAATGTAGACCTGCTGAGTGTGTGTTTCTTTTCTTACTTAACATAAAACATAATATCAAGGTGAAGAATTACTACATGGGAAGGGGGCGTTGCATGTTGATGTCTCTCTACCTGGATGAATGAATGGATGGATGCACAACTCCTATTACACCGCTACGCGGATTTAAACTAAAAACTTCACATGAGTGATCAGCATCAAGCTTAGTTGAGCATTTCGTCAGCATATTGTCAGCATTTTCAGATTTGGTAATTTTAGCCGAAGTTATTGCCCTTTCTTTGTCAAATTGTACGATGTATATGCCTCTCCCACGTTTTGCATTTTAACCAAACCACTCCCGAGTGACCAATACAACGTCTATATTTGCCTATTATCAGCATGTTCCGCTTCAATGACTTTTAGCGGAGTAACTGCTTGATTTGTCAAGTTGGATAATGTTTTGGCTTTTTCTCCTATACGAATGGGTGCATTTCAATCAAACTACACATAAATGATGAGTACCAAGTCTTCTTATACATAACATCAGTCTGCTAGGTATCATTATTAGTGAAGTTGTTGCCCTTGACTTGTCCAATTTTACAATGTTTGTGCAATTTCTCCTGTATGACTTAGTGTTTTTCATGTGCACATGCGTGATCGGTATATGTATGAGACCTAGTTATGCACATTAACAATATATTCCAGTTTACGGAGGTTTAGCATAGTTGTTGCTCTTGAGTTGTCAATATATACCCTAAATGTTATTGTAAAAGTCCGGGGGTATTGGGATGGTTGCTCTGGTTCCTTTTGGTCTTGTAATAAATGTTATTTATGAAAGTACATCCGTTCCAGCGGTGTTTATCGTTTAATAAACAATGATTTGGAGTACCAATACGCAGTAATTAGCCACGAGTGGTTTATAACTACGCATCAGAACGACAAATAATTGTTTGTTAGACGATAACAACGCTAAAAAGGATGTTATTTTGATTCTTACATGACCAGTATTACAAAAGGTGAATGAATGCAAAGCGTTATTTATCATGTCATGTTAGAATTTCCACTTATATCATGACAGCGCCTTTTCTGTGAAATGCATAATATTTCCATTCTCGCAATAAAACAAGGTAGTCTCACACACACACATCATTTAGCCAACAAACTCAATAAAAGTTTTAAGGAAATAATACATATGCAAGTGAAATTATAAGAATACTTGGTGTTGCCAAAAGAAGGGTACATTAAATAAACCTATTTAGTAAGATACAGACGTCTGCCTGTTACACACATATGTAACCTTCATGGCTTAAGACATTTTCAATTCCAGACACGAAATCCCCTATGATAAAACTTAGTTTATTCGATCCTATATATTGCGCGTGCCAAGTA
Source organism: Saxidomus gigantea (assembly GCA_032359765.1). Taxonomy (NCBI): domain Eukaryota; kingdom Metazoa; phylum Mollusca; class Bivalvia; order Venerida; family Veneridae; genus Saxidomus; species Saxidomus gigantea. The sequence goes on along the minus strand of JAUMHA010424303.1, from coordinate 34,901 downwards.
TGAAGTAATAACGATTATAGCAATATATCTCCTATTAATTTCTTGTAAGGTACAAATGAACTTTTGTTCAGAAAAAAACCGAACATTCGCCAGGCGTTGTGGCATAGTTTTAGTTATACAAAAACGTGATCGAATTTATTTGCAATAATGCACTCTATATAAACGGACCGTTTCAAATGGAACAGTCTTTAAATAGAAAGATAGTCACCATGTGAAGTAAAAGTGTGCCGGTAAATACAGTCTGTTTTTAACAATACTACTACATGAACTTATGGAATGGTGCAAAAAGATACTGTTCTGCAATGTGTACATTGTATCTCAGCTTATGTTTCTGCAAATTTTTTATACATTATATAAATGTTACCCCAGAATATATATCATCTAAGTCATGTTATAACGTATATGTTCAAAGACATATTTGATACAAAGAGACAAATATTTTAAAATCTAAATCAGATATTAAAATACTTAAATTATAATACTTAACACAAAGAAAAGACAAATAAAACAGTCTGAAAAATCTTTATGTGCAGGTAACAGTAAAAAGGGCAACTGGTCAAAATGTGCACAATTACAACTTTGTTAGTAAGTGCAAAACACTTCACTGTCTTTGTCCATTTCTATCCGCTCTGTCTTTGTTTTATATCTTTATCCATTTGCTTGTACATTTTAAATCACTGTTTTTTTATACATTATTCTGCCTCTTGTTTGAAAACATTTAAAACAACTCACGCTGTATTAGACAAATTGATTTCGACGTATTGACAGAAAAAGTAAAAACAATAAAAAATACTACAGTACTTGGTATATAAGATGCACGGAATCACACTCAAAAGTTAACGTTTCAGCCATTTGATCTTTTGAATTTGCTCGGCAGAAGAATGCCAGCATTTTGTTATATTCATTCTTCAAAAACATTGACGTACATGTAAGCTTTCTTTGTGTGTTAATATCGTTTCTTCACGAAAACGTGTGGTCAAAAAGTGTTTCAAACATTTGCAATAATATTTAAAAACGCTATATTAATTACATGTACTGTAGATGTGAGAAAGGAATATTTGGAATGTTCTGTACAATAACGGACTATTTCGCCGATTAGACATCTTTCTCAGCAATGTACATGTATGTGCTAAGTGTAATAGTTACATCAAAAGAGATAATGGATTTCTAAAGCTTAAATCCGTTTGTTTTATTTAGATTTACCGATGGATCAAACCTAGACATCACTTATGACTGTTCTAACTGCATTGTTAACCAAAATGAATAAAGTATTTTATAAAAAGTATTGGCACACTTTTCTGAAAGTACGTGCAAACTATTTTAATATTATCTCATATAATACTAATTGTTAGTTATGTGTGTACATTTCAGTCGTTTCCTGCTTCAGTTGAAACGTTCATCAGAAATGCTGCGAGCCAAACTTACTCAGATGTTTCAATTTACATTGTAAAAGAAAAAGCAATTGTTCACGAGATTGTGCAGCAGGATAGAGTAGTATCATCGGAAGCAAAAGGCCTTTAAAGGATACAGTATGGACCAACTATTCTCAAATATAAGGCAACTGAGGGAAAATGTTTCATCGAGGTTTTCAGTGAAATTTTGGAACTGTCTGTACAGCTGTCCGATTGACCTTATTTTCTTGTTATACAACGTGGGTGATTCAATGCTGGATGCGGTCCTACGACCAAATATTCCACAGATAGTGTGCTTCAACATGTTTCCAGATAGAATCGATATGTGTCGTAATCTTGAGACGACCCCTGATCTAGAAGATGATGTACAGAAGCAAGCGACAAATTATATCATTTACCATAAATGTCTATCAAATTTCCCGGCGCTTATATTGGGGCTATTCTGTGGTGCTTGGAGTGATAAATACGGGCGAAAACTACCAATGGTACTTCCATCTATAGGAACAACATTTGCCATTCTTTTATACATGTCTGCAAACATTTCACCAGAATCTTCCGTTGCCTTCTTTCTTAGCGGTTCATTCATTCACGGTTGTTTTGGTAAAACATCTATGATCTCAATGGCGGTCTATAGTTACACCGTGGACATAACGACTGCTAGTGGAAGGACGAACAAACTGGGTTTGCTCGCTGCAATGCAGTTTTTTGGAATGTTCCTCGGTTCGTTGGTAGCTGGACTACTATTAGATAATACAGATGTTCTTACAACATATTGTACCGCCTCATTTATGAACGCAGCTGTGGTCGTCGTTGCATTATGCGTAGTTAAAGAGACTGTCGCTGCAAACGAAGGAACTGAAGTCTTCCCATGCCGGACTATTTTTCGACCCGAAAACTTTAAAGAGTCTCTAATGGTTCTGATCAAGAAGAGAGATTTCAACTTACGTAGAAGTATATGTACCCTGCTATTTGTACTTCTCTTACATCAGACGTGTCGGACTGGTTTGACCGACGTTACTCTTCTGTATACAGAATTACCTCCATTGTCATGGCCAACATCTTGGTTCGGGTATCTTTCAGCAGCCGACAATGCAACGATGGGAATAGTTTTGCTCATTATTTTACCGATTCTATCGAATGTTATAAAACTCCCAGACTCTATCATAAGTATGATCGGATTAGGTTGTGCAAGTGTTCGGTTTATAATACTCACATGGAGTAAACATACTTGGATGGTATGGGCTGCAATAGGAATCGGAAGTTTTGGGGGACTTATCAATTCACCAGCTAGGTCTTTGCTAAGTAAACTTGTACACGAAGACGAAGTAGGAAAAATATTTTCAGTTTTAGGTAGCGGTGAAACTATAGCGAAATTTCTCGCTCTCGTTTTTACGGCAGTATATGGGACAACGCTAGACATATTTCCTGGACTTTCTTTCTTAATAGCATCTGGCTTATACACAATTATGTCATTTTTAATTCTCTTTATACATATATCGACTAAAGAATACGTAGATAGGGACACAGATGATGAAAGTGCTTTTGACAGCAGAAGTCAATCAGATGAGTTCATAGAAATGAACAACAAAGTTGACTTTCTTAAAGAAAAGGAGTAATTCAGTATGGTGTGCTCGAGTGCTGTTTGCTGTATCAAATAGATGTTATAAATTAAAAATATATCAGATAATATATATATTATATTTTTGCAATATAATTGTATATAACATACATGAATGTTTGTAATATCCTCTTTCCACAATGAGAGATATATTTGCACAATGAGAGATATATTTGCACAATGAGAGATATATTTGCACAATGAGAGATATATTTCCACAATGAGAGATATATTTTATGGCAACTGTCTTTGAAGCATTGTCAATGCATAACATCTTAAGTCAAAGAGTCGACTCTGTCAGAACATATACTTTTTTATTTTTACTCTCACGTTAATTAAAGAATGCTTTAGTAATTTATAACGTAACCAACACTGCTTTCTTTTCTCAGCCAAAAAGTTTAAGAACATGTTAACGATGTTATTAATGGTGTGCCTAGAATGCTTACTTGTTCCTGCTTTTGCTATTGTCAGTTATTTATTTTTTATAAATGCCAAAAAAAAGACATCTTACTATGCTACAATACAATACACCGTGTATTTGGATAAATCGCAGCTGTAAAATGTTTACTCAACTTACGGCGCATTAAACTGTACTCTACTTAAATGTTTTTTTTATCATAGATAGTTGTTATGATTTCTGTAAATCAAACGTTTATGGCATATCTTTTCAATTAAAAGTACATTTTTGTAAAATGTTGTGTCAGTTATCTCTGATGTATTAAATAGACATAATTGCTGCTTTGCATGACAGCACGTGTGACGTGGTTTCATGTATCAAAATAAAAAAAGTTTTCCACATTTTTATAACAAACACCTTGGATGTAGAATAATCCACAACCATTATCAAACACGGCACTCATCAACGACCAGAATAACAAACTGTTATTACCATCTGGTTTGGGAGGGAGGATAGACGGAGGTTGTACACAATTCCAGTACACAAAGGTAACGTTGATACATGTACCACAACTTACAGCATCATGCTTCGTACAATTGTGGCACGTTACAATACTTTGAGCATGCTCTTATTAACCTCAGACCTGTAAAATAGAGAGAGTCCATTAAGTTTGTGTTCGACTAATTAAAGTTTATTCCTGTCTGACTTTGTAATTTACAAATGTAGTCACTTCTCTACGAAATAATAGCTTCCAGCGAAATGTCAATCATTTTAGCATGCCTAAGCTGACTATCAAGAATGCTAAGGGCCAGATTGCACAATCACACTTAAGATGTAATTTCATTGAATACACTTTAATTTGATGTGCTCTTGCAAAGTCTTGCAAATCATGTACTACTATATCTAATATAGCCAGTTACTGTCGTTGTAATAGAAATTTCTCTCTATGCAAATTATTTAAACTAATTCTCCCCTGGACACTATCAACGACAACATTTACGTAGCATCCCCTCCGAATTAAGTTCTTACTTTTACAATGCAATGCTTGACTGAAACATTTTGCTTAAACGAAACAAAAATCATACCTTTACCGATTTATACAATAAATATATATAATTGATAACACATTCTTTAAAATAGTTTGCAATCATTAGTGCATTTGGCCAATGATGTAAGCTTTCATTTCCTTATCTAGGTCTTTGAAAAAAAACGAATTACAGCAGTATTCAAAGCAATATATTTAAGAGTGTGTTAAGAAACTACAGTAACATTTTTTGTTATCAAAGCTGTTATAAATACCATGTACGCTTTTATATGGATATAACTTACTAATCTTCTAAGATTCAAATAATGGTACTTCCTACAAAGGAGAACAATATAATAACCGGAAACATATTATATTGCACTTCAGTCCATAACAACACTAACTCGAACATTTTATGACAAATAAATCCTCAATTGAAGTGCCAGTGGTTTATTGCAAGTTCGCTATTCGGTGGCTTTTTTGTATCCTATTCTCATTATTTATCGATTTGGAAGTATTTCTAAGTTAAAGGTCCAATACTAAGGAAAGCGAAAATTCAAATATACTTTAAAAAGCACAGGAATATGTTATTTTGAATAAAAAATGAAAGTTGGTATGAAGAAATTCTAAATAAATCACAGTACATGTTCAATTATTTTTCTATGCATTATGAAGAAAGTTAAAAAGACCTGGGTAGTCATTTTGTCGATTCACTGAGATTTCAACATAATACACATACTTTTCTTTGTGTTCCAAACACTTTCTGTAAATTTTAACCTGCCAATCTTCATTATTTAGTGTCTTGCATAAGGTAATGTACTTGCAATTGAAATAACTTTTACTTAATTTTCGCTTAGTAGTGGACCTTTAAGTAATAAGTTAGAGGACATTATTACATATTACAAACACCAATAGTATTACACATTAGAGACGGATTCTAAAACAAAATGCACCCAGTCCTCCCAAATTGTCCTGTCAATCAATTATTCATATGACTTACAATGTTGACAAATTAAGAATGTGCATACACGATAGCGTGAAATGACTCCCATAATTAGATCTTACAAGACAAAGCAACAGCAATTATGATTCCGGCAAGCAGTACGTGTCACTTTAACGTAATGAACCTTATACGTGTGTCAGAAACATGTGGACTACAATGTGTGAAATTAGGGTATCCATGTCAACGAAAAGACAATGTGACTTACACTACTTTCAGAGTGCAAAGAAAAAGAAGAGTCTAATCACATCACAAAGTTTCTCCTAAATGTTTCGTAAATTTGGAGAGCTGGTTTGTTCAAATATTGAGTACAAAGACTTCTAAATCATTTTGACAGGTCTTCGACACTATTATTGAATAGATGGAGGAAACGCCATGATTGAAAAGTTCCTAGTGTACAAGTTCTTGCCTGTATAATTAATTTTCAAACAGTCCGTTATTAGGATTGCGTAACAAGAAAATAGTATTGACAAAATATAGTTTAGAAACTGATTGATATATAGAAATTATCACGTGGCTAAAAAAATAAGACTCTAGCCTAATAAGGGTAACTTGGCATTGGCAAGGTGAAATTAAAACGATGTTAAACATTCACATTTATACATTTAAATGCCATAACGACCAGCTATGTCTTTTCTGAAATAAGTTTTTCGATCTTTCAATTTGAACAGTAAAATAGTTTGCTCCAATTGATACTGAGAGACGATTGACTGACTGAGGACCGAGAAGCTACAGTGTAACAGTGCAGACTGTTTATAATCTACAGTCATTAAGAAAGGATATATTGCCGTTAGCGTGCTAGCATCAAGGATAAGATGGTAAACCCTCCAGTTGTAATGTAAGATAAACAGTATTTAGACTTTTTTTTGTTCCATATACTAGTCGTTATTTATTTTATTTTCTTTGGAGCTCTCATTCTTCATTGACGAATGAATCAAAATTGCAACCAGACCCATTCGTGTATTGTACTCAAATATAGAAGTTAGGTTACCAGTAAGAATGAGTCAACTTATCTACTCTTTCACTTGAAGAGAGCAAGCAAGTAATCACGACGTTGAAATATTTGGTGTTATTCTAATTACAATGAGAAAGATCTAAGCTTTAAAACTAATCTGAAAAACTGAAATAATATAATACATGTATATAATTCAATATTTAAATGAGTTTCAATCAAATCAACACATTTATCCGGTAATATCATACGTTGACCGCTTTTTGGTTATGAAGCGAGGGATGTTATAGAAAAAGTATAGGCAAGGCAGAGAACAATCTAGAAAGGTATCAGTCAAATATGATAGAAAATTTAAGAGAGTCTACTGCACATCCGTCGCATTAATTTTGGTATTTGAACAGACAATAAAAGACGTTTTTAAACAGCCCAAAGAGTTTGCATAACACTCTCACAGATTAGACATTTACGAAAAACGCTGATTTATAACCATCAGATGGCTAATAAAACAGGACAACTTTAATAAAACATTGATTTGCATGCCATCCTTGAATTGAAATGTACTTTTTTCGACTGATAAAACTACTTTTCTTGGAATACAGTGTTTTTTTGTCTAATAGAAAGCAATTTATATTAACTATAGTTTATTTTTAGATAGTAATATAGAGTAATTTTCTTGACAATGTCCTAAAATACGGAATAATTGCTTTTTTAATGAAACGGTCAGTGCCTTGTTACTAATCAACACGAAAAAGTACACATTTAAATGATTGAAGTCATTAGATAAAGCAAAGAAGCTATTCAAGAAATAGATAGTAATAGCCTATGTACGTGTGTAATGAGACAGTAGCACAAACATTTCCCAGAAATGTTTCTCAGAGGACGAATCTTACACGAGCGAGAAGAATCGTCGATACATGTCAAACCGTTCCTCTTTCTATACCAGTTGCTTGCAATCTTAACGAATTTAGTTCATGCTGATCAGAAGCGAAGTACCATTTTACCTTCGTCTAAGTCTTGACAAATTAAGTATGTCAGTTTTACAGTTTGTGATACCCAAAGAGTGTCATGATGGGCCTGAATCACTCACCTAAGAAACATTGCTCAAATTATTCCCCAACACACTGTAACACACATTAAGTTTAGATATCAACTAGATATAAATAGGATTGATGCAGAAATGATGGATTGCTACATTGTGAACGCTGTTTTCAAACAACACGGCTCAATTTCTAATGTTGTGGAACCCACAAACGAAGTCGAGACCTTACTGTCACAGGCATTACATCTAGATTTCATTGGGGAATATGCAGAGAAGAGGGCGCTATCAATAGATTGTAAACATAGTTCAATATATGTAGAAATGACCACAACGTGGCCGAATGTTTGGTTTGATTAGGCTCATAATTTACCTTACTACAAGATCATTGTGTCATATTCACTCTGTCAAATTATTATTAAGATTAACGCAAACCTGAAGGTGTTAGAGCGACACCACGGCTCTATATTGTACGTATTCACACATCATGGCTCAATTGTTGACGGATCAGAATAATTTCAAAGAATTTGATAGAAGTTTACTGAAGGTATTTATGCCAATTTTCTTGACATCGGATTAGCAGTTTCTCACTTTATACAATATATATGTACATATAAGGAAAACTGTCCCCAGCCCTTGTCGATAATGTTTTAATGGGTCGGACTAGTTTGATGGAATATAATAGAAGGACACATAAGGAGCAGTTGTACCTAATTTCTTTGAAATTGGGCCAGTGGTTTCTGAGACGAAGATTTTTTAAATTTCTCACGATATACATATAAGTAAAAGAGGCCTCACCAATTGGTGGCCATGTTTTATGTTTGTCGTAATTTTATACAGGGTCACCTAAGAAACATTTGTGCCAAACGCCTTTGTAATTTAAGCCAGTTATTTCTTACAAGACTATTTTTACAGTTCTCACTATAAACACATATTTTGAAAATTGTTCCTGCCCCTGCCCCTTGTGGCTATGTTTTAATTTGATTTGAGTAATTTGAAAGAACTTTGTAGGGTGTTACCCGTGGAAAATTTGTCTCGAATAACTTTAAAATCAAACTAGTTGTTTCTGGCGAGAGGAAGTTTAAAGATTTTGTATTATAATGCTAACAGTTCTGCAAAGCTAACCTAAAATTGAAGACATCAAATAGAGGACAATGCAAAGATGAATGCTATGAAGTTTGAAAACAACATGCCCAGTCGTTTCAGTGAAGATGTCGTTTGAAGGAATATATTGACAACAACGACACACGGCGACGTACAGATTGCAATCACAATAGCTCTTCACGAGAATCTAGTGCTCAGGTGAGCTTATAAGTAGACTGGTAGTAGTGTTAAAAGTACATCGTTTCCACAAATGCTTATCTCAGATATAAAATGGTAAATGTATGTGAAAATATGAAACGCAAACGTACCTTAGTATGTAGACTTGATTCACTAGTCATGTTACCAAACAGGAACCAGCTAAAGTAGTACAGTGTTCCTACTTTCTAACAAAATGCTGTTCGAAATCTTGGTGCATCCAGATGTTAGCTTATACAAAGTAAGAAAATGAAGAAAAGCAATATAAAAGATATCAATTACACTTAATCTTAAAATTCATATTACTACACCCACTCAGAATTTATGGATTTCCACGTTTTTCTTTATTTTTGAGACGTGATCTTTGTCAAGAAAATTGTATTTTATATTCAGATATTGATTCCAGAGGTGGAGATGATACGTGTCTTTTCGAAGAGTCTTTACAATTGCTTCGTTTGACATTTAAACGGTTGACTTTTAAAAACATTCATTGTTGTTCTGTTGTTTTGGGGTTTGAAACTTTTCTTAATCTTATATGAGTCTTTCAATCTGCAAATGTGTCAAAAGAGCGTGATTCAACGTGCATGCAATCCAAACAAGATCGAAACTGATATTTAAAAGTCAAATCTATTTCAATAAAGTAATTTTAGTAAGTCATTTTCGTAATTGAATCTTCTTTGGCCTAAACGCAATTGAGCTTATTTACGTCTGAATACATTCATAACAATGTGAGGTAGAATCTTATATTATAAAGCTTTTGTAAATGTATAATTTGTTCCTTTTTATTATATAGTTGATTTATTATTTTGAAAGGAATATGGATAAATGTCTGTTATATGTAAACGCTAATGAAGTAATCCGTCTGCAAAGAATACTGACACATGATAGGTTAGAAACTAGCTTACCGAATTATTGTGTCACTGTGACAGTGGTTCTTTTTAAAAAGATGTATTCTCTGTTGTTTGCTTAATTGCAGCCCGTTGAATTTTTACCTGTACAATGAGTACGGTATTGTTCAGAATGTCGTTCATTTGTCAACAAACTCTCGTTGATATTTTACAAAATGTAATAGCGTAAGCGCATGTACCATTTGAATGATCCCGCTTGCAAGTCGCGGAAAACGACTTCTATTAACATGTCATTGAAATGGGGGTACTTTCAAAATGGAAACACTATACTGGAAGCAAACCTTTAAGTGAATTGGGGCTATGAAACAGCTGAACCTGACCAGCAGAGCAGTTTGCCTTGTGTTTCACCATCCCCATTTCGTGCAAACATAGAAAGATGTAAAACAATGGTTTGTAAATGTTACTATCAGGAGTTCTAAAGTAAATGGCAAATTTATCTGTTAAAAGATCACAGAGAGTAATTGCACGGTTACCGTTGAGGGTTATATAACGTGATGTTAAACAGTAAAGTTACATTCGTTTGCGCTAATTATACCCTTTGAAATTTGCTCTTTGAATGTAATGAGAATATTATGTATGCAGGTATTTTCATTCTTTCTTTGTGTAATTGGTCTGTGATTTGTTAAATCAAAGCTACAAAACTGATCTGCAATTAAAGAGACATGTATACTTCCGACGCTATATGAATGCTATATAAAATAATAAATATAAATTATTGTCATATTCAGAGAAGTTATATTCTTGTTAGCAAAATATTTCTTCTCAATAAATTGTTTGTAAATTAATCATATTTCCGACTCCGAGGTTAAGTCGTTAGAGTTGCTTACTTGAAAGCATCGTTCTCTTTAATTGAGGGTCATGTATCCGAGCCCTTCTTCCGTGACTCTTTATGTGAGAAAGTTCTTACGAAAGATGTGCATCAGGAATACAAACTTTATCCTTGGTTTTCTTACCAAATATGTTACTCGAAATATTGACCGTTATTCACTGGTCGAGAAAGTATGATTACTCTTCATTCATAATTAACATTAGTTTGGAGGTAACAACATATTATCTTAATAGATACGAACTTTTACGTACTAAAATTACAAAACCATTCATGAAAGACAGAAAAAGCAAGAATAATTTAGTAACCGTTTTCATGCGATATTATGCCTTACAGATCCGAAAACTGTTACACATTCTTCATGTCCAATTCATTGGCGGTTGAAAGTTTACCAACATCCTGTGAAAAGCGAGCTTAATACGGCTGCACCGGAAATGATAATGGCTAAGAGCAGTAAAGCCTCAAGACAATTGAACAGGAATGTAAGATACCTGTGTATTCATAATAAGGGTCTTAGCCAGTGATAGACTAGCTTCTGTTTTCATAATCAGCTACTGCATAGCTACTTTTACAGTAGGTAAAAGTTGATAAATGATAGTGTACATGTGAAAAAACTTCTTATTTGAAAAAAAAAAAATGAGGAAATTATTAAGTTAACTTATGCTTAAAATATGCTTAAGAAAACACATGTAAAATATTGGAGTAAATCCTTTTTTTGTTATAAAACAAATTTCTTCAAAACAAAACAACAAGAAATAAGCAATAAACCAATTATCTCTACATTTTAATAAAATTAATGGTCTGTTTATTGGACAAAATGTCAAGTCTAAAGACACCTAATCAGACAATATCTTATCTGATACGGGGTCAAGAGATTAGACTTCCTGCAGTTTTTTTTTTTTGGGGGGGGGGGGGGGGGACTTATGAAGGAGATTTTAATTGTCTTTAAGCAATTTAGTTTTTCCAACATATAACTCTCACTATTTATTGCATTGTTGTAACTTAAAAATTATTATAAAGCTATTCTGGCTTCACATTTTTATTCTGTGTATCATAGACATTTATTCTCGGATAATAATTCCTTTAAACAAACATTAATCAGAATTATCTACAAATCGGATGCTCATTACCAAACGATTTTAGTCTTTGAGTAATGTTTGTTAGACAAGAACATTCCATTCTAAAAAGTTTTAAAAATTGTTTTTTTTATGAACTATTTCTTCCTTAGTTATGGAAAACATCCAGTCGTTGAAAGTAACGTCGCAAAAGAAAACTAAATTAATGGAAAACTTTCACACATGAACTTCTCCTTATTTCATAAGGTTACTTATTTAGACAGTTTAACATGAACCACATGTTGTTTAAATTCGTTAGTAAAGTCAGACAATGTCACTAGGGCAAGTCAATATCAAGAATATTGCAATATCCATAATAATTACTAACAAATTAACACATCGTGCAGACTATAGGAGAAAGTGAACACTGAACACACTAGATTCTTTTATTATACATATTTGTTTTAAATAGTGAACACAAATAATATTAAAAATCCTGTATGATGAGGTAAGGACACACCACATTGAAAAGTTCTTCATCGGACCCAATTTTTCAAAAAGCAAAAACAATAATTTTCTGTTGTTGTCCTTTGAGAAAATTAACATTTAAATTTGGTGGTGAGCAACCTTTTTGTGACGACAAGGCGCGGGTTTAAGTCATACGCTCAAACAAAATGGCGGTACAATGTACGTGTGTTGTAGGTTTGAATCCTATAAATACGGAATCTAATGTTTTCTATATAAAATCGCTTAAATACAGCTCTTTTTTGCCATGATTTCAGTCTTTCACGTCTTGCATGGCTATCCTTTTTTTGAAGATCTGTCTTTATACAAACAAACAATAGCAAAAAACAGCATTTAACCATGATGCAAGAAAGTCCTGGTCAAGTGAGTGGAATAGATTCTGTAAACAACATATTCTCTCATTAGAAGCGCAAGAATACCCGAATTCACTTTCGTTTTAGCTAACCCTCCAGATTTGGTAAAAACACCCTGTAATATGGATTGAATAATTTGAAGTAGTCCGTTTAACGCCTGAACATTAAATAAAGACATTCTCCCACACATGAAAGTTGTCCTTAAACATGGAGGAAATGGCACTCTATCTTAATAGGGTCAACGTTTGAGTGGACCGCGGAGAAACACCACCTATTTGTAGGTTTCATACCTTGTTATTGTGAAAGTTGTTGCTCTAGTTTGCCCTGAGATTTGCTAGCGTTGTGGATAATCGATGGACGTAGAGCCAATTAAAATACGCTTTTATTGAATCTTGTTCAATTTTCCATTGGTACCAGACAAAACGCAGTCCGCTGTTTGAGAACTTCGCACAAACACCTCGCTGTCAGACATACGACTTATATTGATACTTTGTTTTATCATTTAGGACTCAAAAACTGCAATAAATTAAACTTTTAGTGATTCTTTGTTTAATCATATAGGACTCCATGAGTACATGTATATGGTCACTGACTTGAACCACTGTACGAGTATCTACTTTGGTATTTACCTTTAATTTTTCTAAAACTTTGTCTAAAATACTTGCATATTTAAGAGTGAAATACAGTCACTCGGATCACATTTATTTATTTTTTTTGCTTTCAGAAATTCCAAAATTGTATTTCCAAACTTCAATCAAATACCTATGAAGCTGTTATTATGAGTTTATGCTTCAATGTACAACTTATGATGAACTAATTTATAAGCAGATAAGTATGAGTACGCGTTGTATTTACATAATTATATTGTTTCTTCGCTCTTCGTTCGCTCATATTTTGATCAGAAATTTAAAAAAATGTTTAATTTTTATTTTGCTCGTCGCCCATAGTTTTTGGAAAAATAATCCGATGAACAACTTTTCAATTTGATGAGGCCTAACTAATAGCTGGTAAAATTCCTTCTCTGAAATGTTACACTTTATGTTCATTTTGTGAAGTTACTCATATACATACATGTATCTCTTTCATGGACTTAAAGACTCATATAATTCATCGTGTATAAACTAAGGTTTCTTAAATCGTAAACTTTTTCAGAATAATGTTGACTCAATAAGTAAATAATAGCAAAACATGTAAGTGTTTGCACTTGTTTTTATTTATGCGGAGCTTATTTCTAACAAAAGATGCCTTTACAACTCCTCTTTTAATTTCCAAATTGCAGACTGTTCAGCACCTACTTACAAAAAGTAAGGGCTATCTTTAAGGCAAAATTGAAGAAAACTTAGGGCTAAAATTAAAAATTTCAAAACTAGAGTAATGCCCTCGAAGACCCTGAAATAAGCTTACCATTGCATATTTGACAAGAAAACTACACCCACAAACAGTTTTCGGAATTCTCTTTGATCTTCTCATTGTTGAGGAATTTTAGCCAAATTGACATCTTAAGGACGCTGGACGGTATCGAAGTGACCACACATAAGTCCATGTTTCATAGAATTACATTTTTTCCCTTTTCACTTCCCACCGGGATCAGTACAATAGCAATTATCCCCAGCCATGTACAATACAATAACTATTACATGCATATATAATCACGACCTATTATTTTTGTGACGTATAAAAATTGGCCTAAAAAGTACACGTTTTTACTTTCTGTACATTATTCATATGATTCCACCACTATGTGATTCACCAACTAAGCTGGTAGACAGTGTAATTCTTCACGGAATGTATAGAACAATGTATAATAAATATTGTCTCCTTCCAGTTTTGTCAGAATGATTCTTTACGTACAAAAAATGTATACAGAAAAACGTAAAATGAATTAAGGGGCATCTTTACATTATCCACAGTTGTTACAGTGTTATCTGACTATTACGGTATCTAGTTTATGTTGTCTACATTAGAGCGTCGCTTGATAAAGAATAATTGACTTTCTTATCATTTGTTGCTTGTAAGAGTAAGTAAACATTTCGTGTCTGAAAAGATTCTAGAAAGCTCTTGGGAGAAACATGTGCAAATGTGCATATATGCAAGTGAAGATCAAAATAAACAACACGACTACTTCCTTGAATTACATTTTGAATGTAACATTTAAACACAGTTTTCTTACAAAACGATTAAATGAAATTTAAGACATTTTGGCATTTATCTTACATGTACCAACGGATGTGCCAGCACAGCTAAATAATTTCTCTTTTTATATTTATGTAAGTTACATGTATTGATTTTAATATAAGATTCTTTATGTTTGCTTATAAATGACATGAACCTTATTCAAAGATATTTGTTAGAAATTAATATATCGATAATTGTCCAACGTATAAATTGCTTATATTGTTTAACTAAATTTCGTGTCAAGTTGGTATAGTCCGCGTTTTTAAATCTCTTTTCAAGACTATATATCTTAGCATAAGTAATGTATTTCATTGTTTAAATCCATTCGTTACACACCGGTATTTTCAGCATACTTTTAGTTTACAGAATGATATATATCAGTAACTGCAATTTTGCATTTCCAGCATTGACATCCACTTACTCTCAAATTAAAAATGGCCGCTATGTTTACTATTTTTGTTACGGCAAATGAATCAAATCAAAAAGTTGTTTTGGTTATTTTATGTATCATCATTAAATTAAACAGTCTTATATTTTGACTGGATGGTAGTTCAAGCATTATAAAATGTGTCATGATATCCGGGCATTATATATAAAATCTTATACTTATAAATGTTACAAACTATCTTAGTCGCTGTTGTTGCGGAGGATGCATTATGTTAAATTACCAGCGTTACAAAAAACATCCATCTTATACATGTAATCAAATGATTGCATTATGTTAAATTACCAGCGTTACAAAATACATCTATCTTATACATGTTATCAAATGATTGCATCATGTTAAATTACCAGCGTTTCAAAATACATCTATCTTAAAATCGAATGATTGCATTTTGTTAAATTGCCAGCGTTTCAAAATACATCTATCTTAAAATCGAATGATTGCATTATGTTAAATTGTCAGCGTTTCAAAATACATATACCTTATAATCAAATGATATAGAGACACTTTGTATTAACATTGATTATATTTATGCATACATGTATTTTTATCTATCAAATATATACATATTGGTATATACAATACATCAGCTGAACCTTTGTAGTCTTAGACTAAGAGTTTTTGTCAACCTTTATCCGATGTTGTATAACTGGTTGGAAAAAAATGGTCCTTCTTTGTTTGACTGTTTTATCAAAAGAGTCCCCGTAGCAACTGACGAGTATTGCTGAATCTGCCGCGATTTTTTTCTTCAAAACAATTAATACATTCAATAATTGACACAATTTAGTCCAAATAACAGACAAGTTGCCTTACACTATTGAAATGCCAAAATTCAAACGTCAACATATCAATCATTTCTTTTTCTTGCGCGCGGTGATTGGTACTTGTTTATAGGGATTAAAATCTGTAATTATTTTGTCCCACGATGATATATTTATGTCAAGATAATCGTCCTTCTTACTTTACTTGACAAATGTGAAATAAACGTCTTATGTATGAATAGTTTTTGTCATTTTTTCCTGTCTGATGGGACCATACATTCATAATAACAAAATGATGAAATACCGACAACTTTGACGGAGCTTATTTATCTAAAAATGACGTTTATGATAATAGTGAGGGAAGCTGTTCGATGGAATAAACTTTATACGTTGTGTTTAATGATATTTAGTAATAATGACTGTATGTGCGCGTAAAATACGATGTAGGGACAACATGTTAAAACTTGATTTGTTATTTGTTGTAACGGTGATAAAAATGTGATGGCGTCAGCTGCTGCCATGCAATAAAAGTAGTACTTATGAACCTTGACCTCTGTTAACTGAACGTCCTGGCATTTATATATCATTTGAAAATGCATGGATTGTTAATATCATATACATTAACTATTAAAACATTAATTTTGTAAAAATTGTGGGACTTTTATGCTAAACTTATATTATGCTGCAAATGTTTATTATCAAGGGCGCCTTTTTTTCTAATTATAAACATCTGCCTACAGAAAAGCACATCATAAGCCACGATATAGCTCCGCCGAAATTAAGAATTAGATATGTAAAGCAGTTTTGCAACATTTGTTTGATAATGTCTTTTATTAATTTTCAACTTCAATACAAAACTTGTGTCTGAATGAAATGATACATTGAATGTCATTGTTAACCGTTTTCTGATTTCCTAGATATTGATGAGATGTGATACCTAATTATTTTGTTATATGTTTTTATCTTTTTTATCATAAACATTTGTTATAAATCTAGGTTATACAAGGTTTGAGAGTGCATGGAGAAGGTTATGTTTTTCTTAAATATTCTTATAAATTTCGAAGTACAGACGGGAGTTTCTAGCGTTCATATTTGCCATTCTCTAATTTCACACGTTTGTAAATATCAAAGTTCTGTTTTGTTCTGCTTTTGTATTTAGACCATTAAATCATGTTGCAGTCTGCAAAAGCACAAAACGTTGTTAATCAGCAACAAATTGTTCTAAATTATTCTTACCAGTTTTGTCCACCAATTAAACTGGAAACGAGCTAATGAACAATGACTGGTGAAGTGAAAAGATCATCACGAGTAATTATTCAACATTTAGTAAGATTCCTAATTAAATGATAAGTAGAAAGAATAATTTAAAGACTCAGATGTAATAGTTTTATGTCTGCTATTGGAAATTCCTGCCAACTGTTCAATAATAAAATGTGACAAGCTGAATGAAGCACGTGTTGAGAAAGAGATTAAATTGTTATCTTCTGTTTCATGTGACGATCATTATCATTAAAAGCTGCACATGGTATGGTTGTTATTATAGTTCTTTTTCAGTTTAGACTTTGTTTGTGTACAACACAGGGATAAATGTGATAGTAAACAGCGTTAAGAGAATTAATTCCATGAAGGCATAGATTTTGAAAATAATATCATATGTAAAAATTACTGCTATCGTCAAAGATCGAGATTTCGCGATTTTTCTTCATTATTTCCTTGAGTAGTTCCAATATCACTCAGTAATTTGTTCAACAATCCAATAATCTTCAAAGTCCTAAACTGTAAAAGTAAAACTACTAAGTGACAGTGCCCTCACGTGATCGGCTTTTGCTCGATAGTTAAAATGTAAACGCTTACCTTTGTATCGATATAATGTATCTGCAAGCCTTAGGTGAAAACAAATAAAGACAATACATTTTCCCTTATCCAAATTATGTCGGAAAATGTTAATAATTAATTCCATTTTATTCATTGAATCTCATAAATAGATTCATTTATTATCATCAATTATATTTTATTTCAATTCAATCATTATACATGTATTCAATATTCAAGCCCTGGAAAGCTTCAACGACATGACTATTTATTGATTTTGCGACTAATCGCAAACTGTGTCATAAAGATGGTGTCTACCTTAGTCCATAAGGCAAATCTTCTAATTACAATCTTCCTCATATGTCTGTAAGTGTCGTTCAATGTAAGTCCACACCATAGTAGTCTATGTATAACCGACACGGCAAATGTCTTCTTTTTTACAAAAAAGTGAGTTTCTGCTCACCCGACTTGAAAGTTACAATATTGAATAACAACAAATTGATTAATAATTCATTACATTGATTTCTTCGTTCTAATGATACATTTATGTGTAAATCAAGACACAAATAAACTAACAGGAATAATTATACTCTGTAGCTAGATATACATCATACAAGAAATGACTAAATGAGACACATCAAAGTTGTTTATTATGTCTTTACATTGATAAGATACTTATATTCGATGCATTATGAGGCGATACCTATTTGTAATGTACGAGGATTGTTCAAATATGAATGCATCTAGAACGTTATCTCGCTCAATAATGTGAAAATCAGGAGAAAATCAAGATTATTGGTTAGATAAACATGTTAGCTTTACATTGATACCACACCCATTGAAATCCGTTAACTTTAGCTGTGTCTATTGCTCGCTAAACATTACCTACTTGTGTATACTAATACAAAAATAGTTGGAAAAAAATCACCGTACGCCGTTGAAATGCGGTCCTATATTAAGAATCGTTGTATTCTTGGCATAGGGTGTAAAGACATTTTTGATGAAATGTGTTCTGTTTATGGGCATAATGAAATGTCTTTTTCGACAGTTATTCGTTGGTTTAAGAAATTCAAATGTGGGTTAGTTTCAACAAAAGATGCATCACATGGCCGTCGGCCGAAAACAGCAACGTCTGCCAATATGGTTGCTAGAGTGAAAGGAACAGTTGCTACTGGTGCAAGATACACCGCTAGGCAAATAGCTAGTATGGTTGGCATCTCATTAGCTCATGCAATTCTGAAACGTAATTTGAAAATAAGAAAGATCTGTGCTAGATGGATTCCCCATCTGTTGATAGATGAGCAGAAAAAGGCGCGCGTGCAATGCGCGAAAATGTTGCTTTAACAGTTTGTACGGTCTTTCGCAAAAGTCGTCACTGCTGACGAGTCATTGGTTCACTTTTTTGAGCCCAAACGAGTTTCAGAACAAAATATGGACAATAAAGTCTGGCAAAAGACCATGCATTGCAAAGCGGACCATGAGTGTCAAGGAGGTAATGTATGCCATATTCTTCACAAATCAGGGTCCTGCTATTCAGGTTGCTGTAAATCCGTAAATGCGAAGTTTTACAAGACTAAAGTTTTTCGAAAACTGAAGAAACATTTCAAAAATCGAAAACCTGCAGCTGGTTTGACCAACGTCAGATTGCTACATGACAATGCGTCATCGCACAAGGCGTCTATTGTACAATACTTTCTGAAGCAGGAAAATGTTGTTGTGCTCCTTCACCCTCCGTATTCGCCTGACCTTGCCCCGTATGACTTCTTTTCATTCCCAAGTCTCAAAAAATACCTTTCTGGTCACTGGTCGAAAATTTGTCTAACGCAAACACCTCGGTTCTGTAATATTCCACTGTGTTCATAATATACCTAGAAAAGAATATGAAAATGCCTTCAAGGATCGGATTAGAAGACTGAAAATGTGCATATCTGTTGGAGGTGAATACTTCGAGGGGACAAAATAAAAATTTCATTGAAATCTATCAAGGATACATTTTTATTTGCTTAGATGCATTCATATTTGAACATTCCTCGTACTTGCTTTTACTTCCTTATTCCCGTGGTAGTTTTAAAAACTGTAGGACTAAGCGACGCTTTGTCAAATAATTATTTTTCAATTTAAAACGTTCCTTCAACACTGTATCAGTAAAGAAGAGAATAACAATTGAGATAATAGGTATGCGATACAGACAGTTGCACTGTAAGCTTTGTTAAACTAACATCGACAAGTCTACTCTAAAGCAAACGAAAACCCATTTAAGTGAGATGCAAGCCCCTTCTCGTGTACATTACCAATTTCCTCTAGTAGTTCAGAAATATTTAGCATGAAAGTCAAAATACATTACTAAAGTTGATATCAGTTTCTGTATTATGATGAAGATATTTAGAAAATGAATGTTCACTAAGGCAAGTATTATCGCAATTTCATTTTAATGTGTCGATTTCTTGTAAACAAACCAAGAATTTAACCTATAGTGTTAATTTACTGAATTCCCTCTTAATGTGATATTCAGTGTCGAAACGCTCTTTAATAGATAGAAATAGTTGCATTTTTATGGTAGATTTTTCCCCTTCAAATTGAAATTAATCTTAAAATGGTCCTTTTACCATTAAAAGCCTTTTAACGCGTCTGCAAGAGTTATTTTGAATTTCCTTGAAAGACGTCTTGAAATAAATCTGTTTTTGAGTTTGTAAAATCATTTCAGAATGTTGATATCGACGAATATTGTACGTGTTAGAATAGAATGATACAGCCTTACGTGTTACGTTATACGTTACGTAACGTAGAAATGAAAACAAATACAAAATATACGTTTCTATACGGGGAAAGGTCCTATTTCTAACGTTGCACGGTTTTCAAGATAATTTACATACTTGATAAACATTTGTATGAAATTTGAGTTTCGCTCAGGTAAAGGACATTTACTACATTTTTCTATATGTACATGTATATCCTTCGCACAGCCGGCATATTTTGTTACACACTCGGCAGACACACTTGCGGTTTTGTAAATACTGTACATCGCGTTATGCTACTTTCGGTTTACTGCGCGTGTTGTATACATCAGCAAACAGACTGAGATGTAACATGAAAGTAGTTTAGTCATTGGCCTACCTACAGAGGTCAAACAAAGAGGTCACCCTGTCCACTAACCTGCGCATGGACTTCTTTTTTTTAACTTATGAGAGGACGATTTTAGCGTTTCAGAAGATGTCAATATACTTGGGTTTGAGCACAACATGATTGTTTTATGTCTATGAAAAAACATTTCCACGTTTCGAAACACAACCCCAAAGGGGCCTGCACGCGAACGTTTGTAAAATAGATATTTTCAAACCTGGTAAAATTATGTCCAAGGTCGTTTTCAAGGTTGTCAAAAAGTGACAGCATTTGCCTCGGACGTCAACACTCAGGAGCTCTCTGAAATGCCTTTAGATTCATACAGACAAAACGTGTTCCAATATTGCAAAGAAGAAGGTAGATATTTTTCCAAGTAAATAATGCTATTGTATGCAATCAGTGTGTATTAAGATACATGAACCTTCAATCTAATTTATTAATGTTTTATGTAAACATCATACCTGTTAATTGTAAATAGTATCAATGTTTGCTTTATTTTTGTTTGTTTTTGTCTGTGTTCTAATTTAATTAGAATAAAAGTGATGGCTTAAATGCTGTTACAATGTATGATACACGATTTGTCTCTAAGTACATGTATGATAAAGATATTTGAACTGCAATATCTTGATATGTAACCCGATTGAATTTATTTTCCTTGATCTTCTATAAGTCCCGGCCGACCCGGCCGACCCGACCGACCCGACCGTCCGTGGAATTTCTCTCTGGGTGAATTTGCCATGTCTCCTGAAAGAAGCAGGTTGAAGAGAGACAGATGCACATACAAGGGCATCCAAGTACCAGACCCCAGCTCTTTTACTAATTGATCCCTTGGTTCTTGTTTGCATGCCCGATATAAAGCACCGATACACATGAGACTACCTATGGGTTTTTAACCAGTTTATCGCTTGATGGGTAGGAAATCCGATCGAATCGCTCGTCGGATATTGATAATGGTATTCGCGGTTCATCATAATAATCTTTTCTTGCGTGCTACTGTTTCAGGAAGTTTGTTGATGATCATTTTATATCTCTCCGGAAAACAACTAGGTATATTTTATGCCAGCATTGGCTGAGTCGATTTTGTAAGCAAGAGTTATTTATAAAACAATATCAAATGTTAGGTAAACGTCCATACTTGAACATTACTTTACCGAAGTCTCGCTATGTGAACTGTTGTCCTGTGCATATCCGCACCCATTCTTATATTGAAGATACTGTATTTCATGTTGGGCTGAATGCGGCAAGTAAAATGATATTTCTTCTTTAGTTTTACTTTGAATGTTTTCTGTATAGTGTTTCTTAATGCAACATTATACCACAACAGATCCGTGTTTCTAGTGAATAAAATGGTTTTGGACTAGTTTGCTTAGTTTGTTACGCAGATCAATTTTTATATTTAAGTTCAAGACAAAAAGCCTTCTGCATAATAAAGCAACAACGCTTGTAATTTATTTTTACAAGAAACGCCAGAAAACGTCAGTAACGACACGTCGAGCTTGTATTTTACGTCAAGGTTTCGACGCTGGGGGGGGGGGGGGGGGGGGGGGGGGGG